>JAJIYU010006192.1:0-21081 GCA_030144865.1 Tinospora cordifolia | reverse complement strand
AACCAGAAGATTCTTAACTCTAGTGAATTCTTATGCGCTGCATGCTCTCAAGGAAAGCTTATTATTAGACCATCACCAACTAAGGTTGGAATTGAGTCTCCTACATTTCTGGAACGTATACAAGGTGACATATGTGGGCCCATTCACCCACCGTGTGGACCATTTAGATATTTTATGGTCTTAATTGATGCATCTACAAGATGTTCACATGTGTCTTTATTATCAACTTGTAACTTGGCGATTGCGAGATTACTTGCTCAAATAATACGATTGAGAGCTCAATTTCCAGAGTATTCGATCAAGAAAATACGTCTTGATAATGCTAGTGAGTTTACATCTCAAGCTTTCAATAATTATTGCATGTCAATTGGGATTATTGTTGAACATCCTGTTGCTTATGTTCATACGCAAAATGGTCTGGCAGAATCATTTATTAAGCGCCTCCAATTAATAGCTAGACCATTGATTATGAGAGCAAAACTCCCTGTTTTTGTATGGGGACATGCTATTTTATATGCGGTAGCTCTTATACGCATCAGGCCAACAAATTATCATAAATTCTCCCCTTTGCAATTGGCTTATGGTCAGCAGCCAAATATTTTCCATTTGAGAATTTTTGGATGTGCGGTATATGTTCCGATTGCTCCACCACAACGCACTAAGATGGGTCCTCAAAGGAGGTTGTGAATATATGTTGGATATGATTCTCCATCGATCATTAAGTATCTTGAACCAGTGACTGGAGATATTTTTACAGCACGATTTGCTGACTGTCATTTTGATGAGACAATTTTTCCAACATTAGGAGGAGAAAATAAAGAGCTTGGAAAAGAAGTAGATTGGAATGCTTCATCATTATCCCAATTTGATCCTCGGACAAAGCAATGTGAACATGAAGTTCAGAGGATAATTCATTTGCAAAATGCTGCAAATAGATTGCCAGATGCATTCACCGATCTTAAAAGAGTGACTAAATCTCATATTCCAACTATCAATGCTTCAACTCGTATTGAAGTCCCTGAAGGACAACTTGCTGCAAATGAATCAAAGACGCGCCTGAAGCCTGGTAGACTAATTGGTTCCAAAGATAAAAATCCTAGAAAAAGAAAAGGAACAAATGATAAGGATGTCCAAATGGAGGAAGTAGATACTCCTAAAGAGATCAGTGACATAACTAACAATGAAACCACAGAAGAGGTACATATACCTGAAAAGAATGAAGAAATCTCAATTAGTTATGTCACCACGGGGATGAGATGGAACCGAAAAGAAAAGGTTGTTGATGATATCTTTGCATATAAAGTAACACTTGATGTTTTAAATGAAAGCGAGGATCTTGAACCTAAATCTATTGAAGAATGTCGCAAAAGACATGACTGGCAAAAATGGAAAGACGCAATCCAAAAAGAGTTAGATTCACTTGCAAAACGAAATATTTTTGGACCTGTAGTCCAAACACTTGAAGGTGTGACCCCTGTAGGGTATAAATGGGTTTTTGTGTGAAAAAGAAATGAGAATAATGAAGTCGTAAGATATAAAGCGCGACTTGTTGCATAAGGTTTTACCCAAAGACCAGGTATTGATTATGAGGAAACATATTCTCCTGTGGTCGATGCAATTACATTTCGATATCTTATGAGCCTAACAGTCTAAGAAAAACTTGAAATGCGTCTAATGGATGTAGTAACAACCTACTTATATGGATCTCTTGATAGTGATATTTATATGAAAACCCCTGAAGGATTTCAGATGCCTGCAGTATCTAACTCTAAATTCTTGAAGAATTTATTCAATAAAGTTACAAAGATCTTTGTATGGACTAAAGCAATCTAGACGAATGTGGTATAACCGTCTTAGTGAGTATTTGTCTATAGAAGGTTATAAGAATGATCCAATTTGTCTATGTGTTTTCATTAAGAAAACTGGATCTACATTTGTTATAATTGATGTATATGTTGATAATTTGAACATTATTGGAATTCCTGAAGAACTTCCAAAAGTAGCAAATTATCTAAAGAAAGAATTTGAAATGAAAGATCTTGGTAAAACTAAGTTTTGTCTTGGCTTGCAGATCGAGCATTTGTCAAGTGGAATTCATATTCATCAATCAACTTATATAGAAAAGATCTTGAAACGATTCTACATGGATAAAGCTCATCCATTGAGTACTCCAATGGTTGTTCGTTCACTTGATGTGAATACAGATCTTTTTCGGCCTTGAGAAGGTGAAGAAGAACTACTTGGTCCTGAAGTACCATATCTTAGTGTCATTGGTGCATTAATGTATCTTGCTAACAACACAAGACCTGATATAACATTTTTTGTGAATTTATTAGCAAGATATAGTTTTTCACCTACAAGAAGACATTGGAATGGAGTTAAACATATATTTAGATATCTCCGAGGCACAATTAATCTGGGTTTATTTTATTCAAATGAATCTCGAGAGCAATTAGTTGGTTATGCAGATGCAGGATACTTATCCGATCCACATAAAGTAAGATCCCAGACAGGCTATGTGTTCACATATGGTGGTACTGCTATATCTTGGAGGTCTATCAAACAAACATTAGTTGCTACATCATCAAATCATGCTGAAATATTAGCAATTCATGAGGCAAGTCGAGAATGTGTTTGGTTAAGATCAATGATTCAACATATTGAAGGGACTTGTGGTTTATCTTCGAAGAATGATGCTGCAACAATATTATATGAAGATAATGTTGCTTGCATCGCGCAACTAAAAGGAAGATATATAAAAGGAGATAGAACAAAATATATTCGCCAAAGTTCTTCTTCATACATGATCTTCAAATAAATGGTGAGATTGAAGTTCAACAAATTCGTTCGAGTGATAATTTGGTAGATATGTTTACAAAGGCTTTACCGACTACATTATTTGAAAAGTTTGTCCATAACATTGGGATGCGTCGGCTTCGAGATTTTAAATGATATCATCAACAAGGGAAAAATAAAGAGGAGTTATTGATTAGTGCACTGTACTCTTTTTTGCTTAGCTAAGGTTTTATCCCACTGGGTTTTCCTTGCAAGGTTTTTAACGAGGCAGTCCTAGCAATATTATAAGACTCCATCAGAATATATACTCTTTTTCCTTCTAGATTTTTTTCCACTGGGTTTTATCTAGTAAGGTTTTAATGAGGTATATTCTAATATAAAAGGCATTCGAAGGGGGAGTGTTATAAATAATAATAATAATAAAATTGAATGCTTTTGTAACCCCTTTAATATTTAGTATTATGTAACCTCTAAATCCCATAATGTCCAAATTAATGAGATTATTTAAATGTCATTATTATGGTTGATGTAACCCCTCATTCTAAAAACTATATAAAGGAGTCTTGTGCTTCATAGAAATCATCAACAAAGAGAACAATTCTCTCTTGAAATTCTTTCTTCTCTCTAGTGTTATTGAGTTTTCTTCTCCTTCTCTTGAAGAAATTCTTGAATTTTTCTAGTTTGATTCTTAACACATTTGGAAATCTCATGAAGAATCTGAAACAAGAAGAAAAGAAGAACAATCCAGAAAATTGAAGCAAGAAGAAGAAACCAAAAATGAAGAAGAAGATGACGATGGAAAGAAGAAAGAAGAACCCAATTTGTGTGTTTTGTGATTTGGAGCAAAACGATTTGGGGTTTTTGTGTTTGATGATATGCGTTTTGTGATTTGGGGCTTTGATTTTGGTTTTTGGAGATGATGATCAAACAAGAAGAACGAATCTAGTTTTGTGATTTTGGGGCAAAGAAGAACTGTGATTTGCTGGTTTTGTGATTGGGGTTTGGATGCCGAACGAACAAAGGAAGAAGAGGTGATATGTGAACCACGATTTGGGTTTTCTTGCCACTGCTATTGAAGAATCATGAACAGGGGAGCATATGTGTTTTAGGGCACAACAGATAAAGAAGAACGTTGCTGGTGTGATTTTGGCATTCTAGGGCATCATCTAGACGAAAAAAAATGAAGAAGAAGAGGTGATGTGTGCTGCGATTTGGGTGAAAGAAGAAACAAATTTTAGATCTGAATTTTGTGTTGAAGCTGGTGCGTTCTTGATGAAACAGATGAGCTACAAATCCGTGAGTGGAGAAAACATAGCTGCTGGCCGTGATGTGCAGCTGGTCCATGAAGAAGAAGAACAATGAAGATTTGCTATTGGATATGCGTGTGTGCCGTGAGTCTGATGTGCGTGCTGTTGCTGCAAATCCGTGAAAGAAGAAGAAGAGGAACGAAGAATGAAGACTTTGGTGCTTTCCTGTGCAAAATACAACTTGCAACAATGGGGATTCGTCGTTGAGTGTTGTTCACGTGAATAAGATGAAGAACGATGCCTTAGTTCTGAATTTTGGATCTAAAAGGTGTAATGCGTATATTTTTAGATTTTAAATTTTAGATAGCTTGGAATTTGTTTTCTTTGATTATAAGTGCGAAAATTGAAATTTAAAAATTTAAAGTCTTATTTAATATTTTGGTAAAAATATTATTTTTGATGCTTGTGAATTTTTGGATAGATGTTTGGAATATGGATATCAAAGTTTAGGAGTTCGAAGTTTCAGAGACTAGAAATTAAATTTTATTTGGAAGCTTGATGCAAATAGTAAATATTAAAATTGTCTTATTCAAATAAAAAATAATTATTTAAGAAAGAGTTCAAGATGTAATTATTTTATTTTAAAACTTAGAATCTAAAAAATCTATGATTGAGAAATATTATTTTGAATTGAATAATTTTTAATGAAATGAATAATTTTTCATGAAATGAATAATTTATTTTAAAGAGTGGCTTAGAGATTTTTATGTTGTAAATTAGTAATTTGGATCTTAGTTCAAATTTTAGATGTAGAAATCTTATTTTAAGTGGAATGAGATTTATTGAACGTGAGTGGATTATTTTTGAAACCTAAATTCAAGTCCTAATGTTTTTAAATTATTTGATCGGATCTAAATAAATTATTTGGAAGTGAATGAATTGTAAAAGCTTGAAAATAAATTATTAGAGTTTTTATTTTTCAGATTGAAAGTTTAAAATAGTAAAGGATTTCTAAAAATATAACCTTAGAAGTATTTTTTGAACTAAATTTGGATAAACACTGAGGACCTAGAAATAAATTAAGATGATCTTTATTTCAACTTTAGAAACCTTATTTTGATTCGAATAAAATTAATTAAATATGAATTAATTTCTATTAGAGATAAAAGGAGATGATTGAAGCAAGTTTGGAAAGTTTGAGATTTTCATATTAAGTTTATTTTAGGATGGAGAGAAATTAGGATTTTTGGGAAGTATTTGAACTTTAGATTATTTTTAAATTATCATAGATAAAACATAAGGACATAGAAATTGTTTTATTTTGGAAATATGAAATTCTAAAATTTTGGAATGATCTTGAATTAGTCGAAAGTGATATTTGGGCTTTATAATTATTTTAGAAATTATTTAAACTTGAAGAATATTTTGAATGAGATTGAAGGTGAGTTAGGAACTTAAAAGATTTTATTGATTGTTAAATTTCAGATTTTACAATTTTAAAGTATCAAGTATCTCTGAGGAAAGCAAGGTAGCCCTAAAGGTCTACAGAATCTGGTGGGCGTGATTTCCTTGCTCATATGTATTATATAGATTTAAAATTTAAAGCATTTGTTTGAATAGTTCTAGATTATTATAATTTTATTATGAAATTGATTAAACTTGTTTGAAGTATTTGGGTAAAGTTATGATGAATAATTATTTATTGATTGCATGCATAAATAAGAAAAATGGAATTTAGGTAGCATTCTTTATTTATTTGATTGCCAGTTAATTGCATGTGTTGTTTAATCAATTTTCTAGTATATGTGTGATGCTTTGGTATGATTGAACTTGTTTGTAAAACTAAAAATAAGATGAAGGGTTATTAATAATTCATGTACCGGTGCGATTTATGAGCTTGAAGCAGATTGAGGTGACATCTTCTATATGTCACCACTTGATATTGACGAGCCACAAGGCGGATCCTAGGTATTCCCAACCTTGAGCTGCCTGCGATAGCTAGAAGTCTTTGCGAGCTACTATGAGGTTGCAGTTAGTGCTCTCTCTTGAACTGTGATACTGAGACATGACTAATTTTAGATGGTACTTGAGGCCTTCTATGATTAGACAAGATCATGAAAAATACCGAGAGTCATCTCAATACTCTTTTGGTGATAGTCTTCAACCAAAACCAAATGAATGTTTGAAACACCTAATGTTTGAAAGTGTTTATAATGTTTTAATTTTTGATCTGTATAATGTGTGTGATGTGTAGTAATGATCCACTGGACTTTTGAGCTCACCCAATTTTATATTTTTCAGGTATTCGCAGAAGTGGAGTACAGTAATCAACACTAGTCAGTCTGAATAGTGTAGAAGTGATTATGCCTAAAGGTCAATGTGTTTTGAATTTTGAGTTTCTTTTTGTTATGACCTAAATAGGCTATGCATGTCTTTATTTTGTTTTTCTTTACAAATTTTCTTGTAGACAAGTGCTTTCATTTTGGGACTTGAACTATTTTCATGTTTGGATATAAATGTTAAATCATATTATATATATATATATGAAGTATTCAGTTTAGTCGAATTCAAAAAAAAAATTTCGTTGCATGATTTGTGATTCAAAATTTGTGAGTTATAATTTATGTTTTCAGATTTTTAGCTTGTTTTGTCTAACTGTGGAAATCTGGTGAACATAGTGGGAAATTATTTCTATCTTTTAATTATGAAATGTGTTTTCATATATTCCTTTAAAAACTATCTATCAAAAACTTGAATTTGAAAAAAGATATTTTGATAGGAAAATTTTAAGTAGCATTCCAATTTTTAACAGACGACGACCCGCACATGAGGCATCTCTGCCAAGGGGTGCATTCCGCGCTAAATCCATAGCACGTGACAAGAGGTCTGATTGGGAGTTTGGGTATTACAAATATGGTATCAGAGCCTAATACTATGATACACTGGGCTAGACTTGATTTTCCACAGGATTTGATTTTCACTGAAAAATGAAATTCTTGTTTGATCTGATTTCTTCAACAAAGGATTTAAAGAAATGGATGCTAACAGGATGCTAACAGTTTAAGAAAAGACTAGGGTGATGCTGAAATGCTTGAGTTCACAGTCGCAGGTATGACTCGAGTAATGGTAGATGTCCCTAAGAGTCTGATGTCTGTTTAGGGTAGATATCCCTGAAGGTGTGATATTCTTCTTTGAAGAATGTCCATGATGGTTTGACTTCTGCTCTAGACAGATGTCTTTCAGGGTTGATGCCTATGCAGGAATGGTCTAGAACTTGAGACGGTGGTGTCACATAGAAGTTTTATGAAATTAAACTTGGTAATCCTACTAAAGGACATATTAACCAAGTAAAGTAATGAGACCTTAGGTCTAGGTAGAGACTGGGTGTTGTCTTAGGAGTTCAATGGATCTTAAATTAAAAGCTTTTAGGACATAGGCTAGAGACAAAAAATGTGTTTGAACGCACACTTGTTTGGTCAGGACCCAAGATTGGGAGGATCCTGTATCTTTGATCTCTATGTAGGATGGGGTGCATAGGGATTTGGGGGTACAAAGGAATCCTAAATTTGGATAATGACGGACCATGTTTGGTGAGTGATCAATTTCTTTGGTGGAACTTGTACGCACTGTGTTGTACTAGGATGGGACGGTCCAGCATGGTGGGTCTTGTGTTAGCCTCAAAGATCGAGACACTTGCACCATTGTAATAGGCGTAATCAAAGTCTAAGTGGAAGTCTGTGCAGAAGGGCGAGTGTGAACCTAGGCACACAAACCTAGAAGCATAGATGGAAGCTTGAAATCTCATTATGCTTGGATGCATTGTGTGATTGAGTGATGATTGAATTGTTTGCTTGTTGTTGGGTGATTGTTTGTTATATATCTAGTTTGATTATCTGAGTATCATAACCCAAACTCCTGTACCCAGACATAAACAACATGTTGTTAACTTAGAAGCATAAACCTCTAGTCCATTGAAACACATCGAGAACTTAGAGACAATGCACTTAAGGTCACAGTAGCACGATAAACGTGAAAGGGTATAGGTGGGTTAGAACAAATGGTAGTTATTACGAGTCACAATATTCAAATGCTGAGGAAAATAAGAAAATGTTGAGATCTAGATTTTACATAAGAACAAGTTATACATCATCTGTGATAAAGGGAAGTTATGCTTCATCATGAAAAAAAAATTGAGTATTGAACCAAATGTTTGACTTTTAAATAGCATTGAGGGGAAAATAACTCGAGATGAGTGTAGAGACAAGCCAGAACAAAGAAGTGATAGTAACCCTATCCTAGGGGCATAAGTAGAGGCAGTCATAATTATAGAAATGATAGTGGAGATCTCACAAAGAGTGACATTAGAGATCACTCTCAGAATTGTAGGGCAAGTGGTGAAAACCTTGCAGCCAATAGTGACATCACAGCTGCTAGTACTGATACAACCATAGTTTTCGCTTTTACCACAGGCTCATCAGGAGGCCAGACTTCCCAACATAGTGTCACAGACTGGATTATTCAATTATGGTAGAGAACAGCAAGAATTGTTGATCAAATTTCAGAAGTTGCAACCCAGTCCATTTGGAGGAGATGGTAGCGAGAGCACAAATGATAGAACATGATGATTATATAAGTGCCTACTTTAGCAATCTATATTAGAACCCTGACTCAAAAGCTATACTTATTCACCACACAAACTGCCAGACTACAGGATGAATGAAAACGAAAATGCATGAACAACTCAAATCTATCCCAAGCAAGAACATACATCAGATTGTTGGTAAGTCTACATATTCCTTTTATGGAAATTCCATGGATGTCACACAAGATACCTAGACTAGAATATCACAGTTCTTGTATTAAATTATGCCAGAGTTTGTGAATTTGTAGTTCTTCTTAGTGTTAATTGGAAAGAAGGCTACATTTACAATCTTTTCACTAAAAACAAGATGCACATTATCCCAAAATTACCAATGACAATTGAAGACGTGATACCTTAAGCTAAAAAGTGATAACTATTATGGAACTATTCAGTTACGTGAATGACTTGAAGAAATCTTAATTGATTCTTAAGGAAATGTTTTTAAAGGAGCTATAAACTAACATCCTTTATCATTGCAAGATGATGAATCTAATGTGGCTTGATAAATATGCAAGCTGTATTCATGAATATGATGAATATGATTGAGGTAAAGAGCCTCTACATAAGATCAGAGTAGTGCCGTAGAAGCAAAATGGGCCATTGAGAAATGTAGATCAACTGACAAGGTAGTTACTTCCTATCTATTCGATCTATAGACTTAGTGGGTAAACTAAAAGATTGGCATATTCTAGAAATTGTGAGATATATTATTTGGGTATTAACTTGATTCAAATTTCGAGAAAAAAATTTATTTTAAAGGGGCTAGATTGTAACACCCCGAAATTTTATGAACGTGTACACGTCGCGAGTAAATATAAAATAAAATATTATTTTTGTAGAAAAATGACAATTCTAAATAAAATGGTCAATATATATATATATTGAATTAATAATGTTTTAGTATAAATACGAGACTCGTAAAAAAGAAATAAATGAGTTAAAATTATATTTTATTTAAATATATGCATAGACTATAGTTTAAAAAAAAAAAATTTAGTTGATGGAATTATTAGTGGATTAAATTCCAAGATTTGTTTGAGAAAAAAAATTTAATATTGGTTGATTGAGAAAAAAAATAAATAAATAAAGATATACGATACTCGCATGGTCATAATGGTTTGAGAGATGCAAAAAATAAAAATGAATGAAATTTAATCTCATGCGTACGCATTGTTTTGTGAAAAAATTGAAAAGCTTTTCAAGTTTTAGGACCAAAGTTAACTAAAAAAATATAGAAAGAGAACAAGCTGAAAAAAAATCGGCGCTCAACCGATTGAAAAAAAAAAGAGCATCTAAAAATCTTGTGAAGAATATGAAACAAGAAGAAAAGAAGAAGAATCCGAAAAAAATTGAAGCAAGAAGAAGAAACCAGAAATGAAGAAGAAGATGACAATGAAAAAAAGAAAGAAGAACCCAGTTTGTGTGTTTTGTGATTTGGAGCAAAATGATTTGGGATTATTGTGTTTGATGATATGCGTTTTGT
This sequence comes from Tinospora cordifolia, assembly GCA_030144865.1. Lineage (NCBI taxonomy): Eukaryota > Viridiplantae > Streptophyta > Magnoliopsida > Ranunculales > Menispermaceae > Tinospora > Tinospora cordifolia. The sequence goes on along the minus strand of JAJIYU010006192.1, from coordinate 10,913 downwards.
GATTCGGGGCTTTGATTTTGGTTTTGGAGATGATGATCAAACAAGAAGAATGAATGAATCTAGTTTTGTGATTTTGGGGCAAAGAAGAACTGTGATTTGCTGGTTTTGTGATTGGGTTTTTGATGTTGGACGAACGAAGAAGAAGAGGTGATGTGTTAACCAAGATTTGGGTTTTCTTGCCGCTATTGTTGAGGAATCACAAACAAGGGAGCAACATCATTTTAGGGCACAACGGATGAAGAAGAACGTGGTTGGTGCAATTTTGGCATTCTAGGGCATCATCTAGATGAAAAAAACGACGAAGAAGATGTGATGTATGCTGCGATTTGGGTGAAAGAAGAAACCAATTTTAGATCTAAATTTTGTGTTGAAGCTGGTACGTTCTTGATGAAGAAGATGAGCTACAAATCCGTGCGTGGAGAAAACATAGCTGCTGGCCGTGATGTGCAGCTGGTCCATGAAGAAGAACAACAATGAAGATTTGCTATTGGATATGTGTGTGTGCCGTGAATTTGATGTGCGTGTTGCTGCTGCTGCAAATCTGTGAAAGAAGAATAAGAGGAACGAAGAACAGAGGGATTGTGTGTTGAAAGGAAGAACGAAGAGTAGTTGGTGCGTTCCTGCACGAAAGACAACCTGCAACAATGGGGTTTTGTCGTTGGGGGTCGTTCGCGTGGAGAAGTTCACGTGGAGAAGACGAAGAACAATACCCTAGTTTCAAAATTGGATGTGAAAGGTATAATGCATATATTTTTATATTTTAAATTTTAGATAGTTTGAAATTTGTTTTCTTTGATTATAAATGTGAAAAATAAAATTTAAAAATTTAAAGTCTTATTCAATATTTTGGTAGAAATATTATTTTTGACGTTTGTCGATTTTTGGATAAATATTTGGAATATGGATATCGAAGTTCAGGGGGCTCGAAAATTCGGAGACTAGAAATTAAATTTTATTTGGAAGCTTGATGCAAATAGTAAATATTAGAATTGTCTTATTCAAGTAAAAAAAAATTAATTATTTAAGAAAGAGTTTAAGATGAAATTATTTTATTTTGAAACTTAGAATTTAAGAAATTTATGATTGAGAAATATTATCTTGAAATGAATAATTTTTCATGAAATGAATAATTTATTTTAAAGAGTGGCTTAGAGATTTTTTTTATGTGATAAATTAGTAATTTAGAGCTCAGTTCAAATTTTAGATATAAAAACCTTATTTTAAGTGGAATAAGATTTATTGAATATGAGTGAATTATTTTTGGAACCCAAATTCAAGTCCTGGTGTTTTTAAATTATTAAATCGGATCTAAATAAATTATTTGGAAGTGAATGAATTGTAGAAGCTTGAGAATAAATTATTAGAGTTTTTATTTTTAGATTAAAAGTTTAAAATAGTAAAGGATTTTTAAAAATATAACCTTAGAAGTATTTTTGAATTAAATTTGGATAAATACTGAGGACGTATAAATAAATTAAGGTGATCTTTAATTCAACTTGAGAAATCTTATTTTGATTCGAATAAAAATAGTTAAATATGAATCAATCTCTATTAAAGATAAAACGACATCATTGAAGCAAGTTAGGAAAGTTTGAGATTTTCATATTAAGTTTATCTAAGGACGGAGAGAAATTAGGATTTTTGGGAAGTATCTAAACTTTAGATTATTTTTAAATTATCATGGATAAAACATAAGGACTTAAAAATTGTCTTATTTTGAATATATAAAATTCTGAAATTTTGGAATGATCCTAAATTAGTTGAAAGTGATATTTAGACTTTATAATTATTTTAGAAATTATTTAAACTTAAAGAATATTTTGAATGAGATTGAAGGTGAGTTAGGAACTTAGAAAATTTTATTGATTGTTGAATTGTGGATTTTACAATTTTAGAGTATCGAGCATCTCTAAGGAAAGCAATGTAGCCCTAAAGGTCTACAGAATCAGGTGGGCGTGATTTCCTTACTCATACGTATTATACGAGTTTAAAATTTAAAGCATTTGTTTGAATAGTTCTAAGTTATTATAATTTTATTATGAAATTGATTGAACTTGTTTGGAGTGTTTGAGTAATATTATGATGAATGATTATTTATTGATTGTATGCATAAATAAGAAAAATGGCATTTAGGTAGCATTCTTTATTTATTTGATTGCCACTTAATTGCATGCATTGTTTAATCAATTTTTTAGTATATGTGTGATGCTTTGGTATGATTAAGCTTGTTTGTGAAACTAAAAATAAGATGAAGGGCTATTAAGAATCCACGTACCAGTGTGATCGACGAGCCTGAAGCGGATCAAGGTAACATCTCCTAAATGTCACAATTTGAGATTGATGAGCCACAAGGCAGATTGTAGGTATTCCCAACCTTGAGCTGCCTATGACAGTTAGAAGTCTTTGGGAGCTAGTATAGGGTTGCAGTAAGTACTCTCTCTTAGACTGTGATATTAAGACATGACTAATTTTATATGGTACTTGAGACCTTCTATGATTAGACGAGATTATGGGAAATACCGAGAGTCATCTCAACACTCTTCTAGTGATATACTTCAACCAAAACCAAATAAATATTTGAAATGCCTAATATTTGAAAGTGTTTTTTCGAAAATAGACAAACCCATCATTTGGACACATGCTTTCACCAGACTTGCTATAATTTTTCTACAGAACTGTAAGATTTAAAAACACCCTCATATGAGCATTGGGGCGAACTAAAATGTTGAAGAGTTGTTTGCCGGTCGACAATTCTACTGGCTGTGAACATTAATCACATGAAATAAGCCATAAGTTTTGATCTTTGTAATGCGTGTGATATATATGAATGATCCACTGGACTTTTGAGCTCACCCAATTTTATATTTTTTAGGTACTCACAGAAGTGGAGTACAGTAATCGACACCAATCAGTCTGATTAGTGTAGAAGTGATTATACTTAGAGGTTAATGTGTTTTGGATTTTAAGTTTCTTTTTGTTGTCACCTAAATAGAATAAGCATGTATTTATTTTGTTTTTCTTTACAAATTTTCTTGTAAACGAGTGTTTTCATTTTGGGACTTGAACTATTTTCATGTTTGGATATAAATGTTAAATCATATAATATATATATATATATATGAAGTATTCAGTTTAATTGAATTTTAAAAAAGAAATTCCGCTACATGTTTTTTGATTCGAAATTTATGAGTTATAATTTATGTTTTCAAATTTTTAGTTTGTTTTGTCTGACTGTAGAAATCCAATGAATATAGTGGAAAATTATTGCGATCTTTTTATTTATACAAAATGTTTTTTCATATATTCCTTTGAAAACAATGTATTAGAAACTTAAATTTGAAGAAAGAGATTTCGACAGGAAAAATTTTAAGTTGCATTTCAATTTTTAACGGGTAATGACCTGCACGTGAGGCATCTCCTCCAAGGGGGCGCATCTCCGTGCTAGACCCATAGCATGTGGCGGAAGGTCTGATTGGGAGTCGGAGTGTTACACACCTGGATTGGTACAACAGTTGAAGAAGCACGTTCACTCCACATTCCCCACCATCACGTTTAAGGAAAGGAAGAGGAGAAAATGTTGTGTTAATATTCTATTTGACTAGGCATGTTTTCATGTCATCTAGCATAGGTTAAAGAAATCAGAAAATCATTCCAATGAAAATCTTAGTGCATTAAACCAAAAGAAACAAACCCTTATTCTAGGTTTATAGTTATTTGAATGTCATATTTAGAGTTTAGGCAATTTATTTTGTAAGACTTCATCGGAAGGATTTTTGATGATAGAAACATACATTAACATGAAGTTTCATCCCATAAAAACCATTGAAGAATTCTGTTATTATTATTATTATTATTATTATTATTATTATTCTTAAGTTCATGTAATCTAGTACTTGCTTGAATAAAATTAAAAAATCTAAATCTTGAAAACATGGGTTTTCTTAAACTTAATGAAAAAAAAACACAAAGAAAAAAAACTGCTGGAATTTCAAAAAAAAAAAGAAAAACAAAAAAAAGAGATAAATTAGCATTTTATTAAGCATATGGTTGTTAATGGAAGATAGTGAAAAAAATAATACTCATTAGATTAATAATAGAAAATTTCCAGAAAAATTAGAATTCTGGAAATTTAATTAAAAAAGTGATAAAGTAATTTTAAAAATTTATTTGAATAAAAATAAAATTCTTAGAATTAAAACAATCTAATTGATAAAATGGAGTGAAAATGGCGAAAAAAAATATATTTACTAAATTAATAACGGGAAGATTCCAGAAAAATTGGAATTCTGGAAATTTGATTAAAAACAGATTAAAAATAATTTTAAAAAATTATTTGAATAAAAATATAATTTTTACATTAAAAATAGTCTAATTGGTAAAATAGATTGAAATAGTGAAAAAATAGATTTATTAAATTATTAATGGCAAAAAATTTCAGAAAATTAGATTTCTAGAAATTTAGTCAAAAATAAATAAAAACAATGTCTTTTCAGAAATTATAAAATTTATATATGTGCGTATATTGATTTACATGTACATATTGAATTATTAAGTGATAAAAGGGAAAAACATAGAAATTAATTAAAAATATTTTCTAAAAAATTAGTGACTTGACATGATATTAAGAACCTGATATTTAAATATATTAAATAAATAATTTCATATGGGCCAAGATATAAATTTATTATATGCTTAAGGTAGAATAGTATATAATAAATAAGATAAATAAATTGAGTTGAAAGAAAAATCAAAAAATAAAATATGTAAAAAGGAAAATTTTGAAATTATGCTTGCTGGAAAATAAATTTAAATGTTGAGAACATAAAATACTTTCTATCAAAAATATGAAGATACATAGAATATGGATCCTATATATCATTTATGAAAATAAACTTGATGATCATGCAAAATATGAATGATATCATTGAATTAAATCACAAAATTTAGTTTAAGAATAAAATGGCCAAAATAATTTACCAAGATATGGTTCATGAATGAAAAATAATATTTTGACTAAGTCTACAAATAAATGGGGACAACAAGTTACAGCACACTGAATATGAGAAGGATGAATGCACTGAAAATAACGACAGTGTGTATAAAAATGAAGAGTGAAAAATAAATAATAAACATGAAAAACATATTTTATGATGAAAGATAAACTTACTATAAATATTTGTTTATCTTAATTAGGTCAACATCTTAGATAGATCCAGAGCAATACAGATCTTGAGATAGTGGGACATCTGAACAGGTGGAGATGATTAACTTACTCTCTAGTATTATCTAAGTTTTAAATATGAAATATGATACTTGTTTACATTGATTGAACACTTAGGAGCATGCTAGGGTGCGACTGTGTAATGTTTGAATGCCATGAATTTTCATCTGTTTGTGGTGTAAGTTGAATAACATGACCTATGTAGTTTTATACATGATGTTTATATGTTTTTAACAGTAATTTATATAATCACATTCTCGAATTTAAGAGATGATGAGCATGCTAAAAGTGTGATGTCATGTAATGTTTGAAATAACTTTAATTAAGAATCGAACCACGTACCGACACAGTGGTCCATGAGAGATTACTGTGGGTGTGTCTCTAGTTCCCAAATATGAAATGATGGGTGTGTCCTTAGTTCCTAAATGTGGGTGATGGGTGTGTCCCCATACCCCTTTGGAAATTGGCTTGAATTTGCCATTCATTTTTAGATGTGAATATGTAGAGAGAACATCAAGGTTAACACTTTTAGTCAGAATGCCAACTGATAAATAATTGAATTATTTGAATCCCTTAACGTCTTGATAAGTGTTTGAATGTTCTGTATTTTGGCCTAGATAATGCTAATTGATGTGTTGTATATGATCCACTAGGCACTTAAACTCATCGCACTTTTATTTTTTAGGTAAGTATTGAAGGAGCTCGTGCTAGTGAGTATTGTCAAGCCATTACTTGATAGAAGTAAGCCTCATTGTCAAGGTCATTGTAAGAATAGGAACTTGACTTTGGTTTTAAGTTGGGCATATGACCCAACAAATTAGTTCATGTGTTAATTTTAATCAATAGTTGGGAGTCGACCATATGGGCCAAACTTTAATCAGTACTTATGTGGATGTGACTTTAGACCAGTATATCGTATTGAAGTTATCATTTGATTCAAGCAAATCAATTGTTGAATTTATTATTCATATGTTTAATGAGAAGTGGCCTGGTGTGTCTAGGAGACTAGTTACTTGCATATACGTTAGTAATATCTCAATTCTCGACGGTGACATGTGGATGAAAATAAATGTGAAAGGGCATACATCTTGATGTACGACTCAAATGTGATACTTGTGAATGGATTGGCAATCAGGGTGTTAAATTCATTTTGGGTGTATTTCATATGCAAGATACCGATTTTCAATACACATGGATCAAACCAAGTCGTTACTTGGAATCAAGTCCTAATATATGTGTATGTTTCAATTTCTACTCTTTGGACACTCTTTTGAATCTTTGAGCATTAGCTAAAATCCATGTGTCCTAAATCAAGAATTGAAAAAATACACATTGTAGATGATCTAAGTCTAGGGCATTGCTCTTTGGTGTTCCACTAGTGTGCAGGGAGCAATGTAGTGCACTACTCTATTTGTATGAAGTAATGCAGCTCTCTAGGCTCAATTCAAGATATCTAAGTGTCAATTTTACACATTCTTAAACTCGTTTTGTTTATCTTTCAAAGCCTTCTTATGCAACAAAGGTTGGGATCCAAGATGTTCTGGTTTTCATGGTCAAAATGTCACATTTTCCTCTCTTAAACTCCACATGACGACAACTATCATGTGATGTAAACACCTCAAATTTGTGTCTTCGGTTCTCCTTCCTCGGATCATCATTTCTCACTATTCTTATGACATTTGAAAAGTGGTCTTGTGTACATTCTAAGGGTGTAAGGTCCATGGTTTAAGGTTGTAATACCCTGAAAAATTCACATGAAAACTAAAAAAAAAGACCATTATCCTAATTACTCCATAAGTAATTGCTAAAGCTAAATAAATAAATAAATATATAATAAAATAAAAATATCCCACTAATTCTAAAAAAAAGGTAGTGGAATTGGCTGATTGGATATCAAAATATGAGTAGTAGAATGAGGTAGTTGGCTATTAAAATATGTGTAGTGGAATTAGGTGCTTGGTTAATGATGCCTATAAATATCACCCTTCTCTTTCCCTCAAACCATCTCATCTCATTTTTCTCTTCTTCATTCTCAAGAGAAAAAGAGTCTCCTTATTATTCTCTTCTTCATTTTTTTTTCTTAGTTAACTTCTAGCTCAAGAGAAAAAGAGTCTCATTGCTCTCTTTTTGAGTGAAGAAAGAAGGTTGAAGGCTTAAGAAGGCTTGGAATACTAACTTAAAAGTATTAATCAAGCATATAAGGTAGAAGTGATTTCTGAATTTTATCTTATTATCTTGATTCAAATATTATGTGCCTGAATGCTTGCTTAGTTTAGAATTATGTCATAAATTTACATGCCATGCTTGAATGATATATGCATGCCTTATAATACATACTTATGTGATGCCATGATCATTTTATGTTCATTGATATGAATACCATGCTTAGATGTTCACATGAACATTTACATGTTTTTTTAAACTATTGTTGATTTGATTAATCACTAAAAAAAGATTAACAAAGATTATCAACCAGTACTAACACGATGACAACTTTTCGTCATGAGTGTTCCAAACCAATATTTTCGAGATGTGAACTGAGTTCATCAATGATAGGTTTGAAGGTTCAGATTTGACCTCATCCCCTAAATATGGAACACTAAGGCGTATTTCCTTTCGATTCTTAATGTCAACTTATAACAAACAACTATTTGCATCATGTAATCTTTTGAAGTGTTTGTTATGCATGTTCTATTTGATTTAAAATAATAAGTTAAATATTTAGAACGATCCACTAGACGTGTACAATCACCCTTCCTTTTCTAACCTTTCAGGAAATTTCTGAATGGATGTTACATAATTAGAGTTAAATTCTATTCATGAAATGTTTAAGTCGGGCATGTTTGCCCTAATTTCTATTTTATGTTAAAGTTCAGTTTACTAAATAAAGTTCAAGGTTCCTTACACTTCATGACTGTTCAATTCAATTAATGATATTAAATTATTTTATCAAATCATTTCATATGATTTCATATGTACTTTATGAAATCTATCTAAGTGTTTGTCTCATAGAATTGAGGCCGAAAGAAATAGAATAACATGACATCGCTCTCCTTCCGAGCGGCCCATGAAAAGAGAAAGAGACATCTAATGAGTAAGCTTGTGATGCGAATGTGCCGAGACAATTTGGGCAGGTGGAGGTGGGGTGTTGCAAACGTGGTCCAGATCAAGTTTTAATATGAGTCCAAATATAATTGGTTACAAGGATTCAAATCTTAGATTTTTGTGTAAGCTTTCCTATCCTTTAGAGGTTGGTTTTCAGTCTGTCCTTCATGGACTTAGGCCATTCTTGGGGCTTTGTATTTATGGCAATGGCCATTTTTATTGATGTTCAAGGCTATGTGTCATCTAGTTTAGATTTTCCATGGATTTTATCCAAAGTTTGTGAGAAAACACACTTGGACAATCATTGAAAGTGTGTGTTTAGTGTGTGATTTCATGTATATATGTAAATGAAATTGAAGGAGTGGTTAGGAATACTTACAAAAGGCTTCAAACCACTAATTTCTATGTTTCAAAGAGTCTCTCACAGATTCCACACTCATACACACATTTCACATAAGAAATTTGTCAAAGGGTGAGCTCAATTTACTTTCATCCAATTTATAAACAAGTGGAAGTGTGTAGGTCCTATAGGGTTAGTGGAGAGGTCAGGGTAGCTCTCCATAGGTGCATGGTGGAGCTCAGATACTCATGGAAGCGTGTTAGTTTGCTTGGAGAAGATTAAAGAACATTTATATTGGTTGGTGAAAAACATTGTTCATGTTAGCTTAATGTCATGCTGGAATGACCAACTTTGACCCATGATTGTACCGTATGCATGGTATTGATCACTAGGGTGATCACAAATAATGTGCAAAAATGACTACTGATTCATGTCGATTTTGGACTTGTTTCTAAGTAGTGCAACATGCTGCAAGTTGATGTAGAGCATTGCATCACACTGCCCATGCCCACTTCTGGGCAATGTAACATGCTGCGTCAATAGTTTTTTTTTTGTTAATCTCCTAGTCGTTTTTGGCATTTTGACACAAAGCTCATATCCTAATTCAATCATTTAGACCTCGAAATAAGTTTTTGAAGTTCCCCAATCTACGTGTCAGTATGGTCAATGGGACCTAGTTTGAGCATGTTTGGTTTCAATTGAATGCGGTTGAATCCTGAGGTAATTTGAATTAATTTAAGACTAATTAAGGATAATACATTTTGGGGCACTAAACTTTAGTCATCCAAGTTTTGGGATCCAATCTCAAAGAGCATATGGACAATAAGGCTGAAGGAATGTGAAGAAATGAAGATCATCTAATATACAATGTAAAGTTAACATGAATCTTTAAGACAATCAAGGGCTAAGATAAAATCATAAAAAACACTAATCTCGAGAAGCATCGATGGATAACATAAAGTCTTTGTCCTTAGTATATTGAAGGCCAAAAACTTGGGCCATCCCAATTAGCAGTCAAGTTGTTGAGGTCAAGCTCCCTGAGAAGGAGTCAAGTTGTTGAGGAGCTCCATGAGAAGGACATTGAAAGGTGGAGGCCGAAATATTGATGCTAAGGTCATTGTAATACCCTGTAATTTTGTCGAACAATTAAAAATAAAGAAACCATGGAATTTATGGTGCAAAAGACATATGATTCAGTTATGAAAGGGTTGGCAAATTGGAACGAAACACAAAACATTACTGTAACACCCCAAAGTTTTCAAACGCACACAACTCGAAAATGAATATTTAAAAATTATGAAATAAATATAAAAATGTGTGAAAACATGTTTTAAATGACTATTATATGGTATGGTATGGAAATAAAATAAATTTAGATGTTTGAAAATGGAAAAAATGCTGGAAAAACATGGAAAAAACGTGTTTCTATGCTGGTAACCGCGGTCACCAAATAATGACTGCGGTCTTTAGTGAAAAATCTCAAAAAAACTAGGTCACCGTGGTGACCGCGGTCATTACGCGAAATTTAAACAGTTTTGAGCCCTAGATTCGTCATTTCACGCACAGAATTTTTCAAGTTGATCCGGAGTTCTAGAGAGGCGATCCAGAGCTGATTCAAGGAGGAGTTAAAGATCTAAGATAGGAATCTGAACCTCTTAATCGTTTAAGTTTCAATTCTATTGATTCATTCGGATTTCGTATCGAAAATAAGGGTTTTGAGGGTTTTGATTGTATAAAATGATCCGGAACCCTATGAGCTCGGATCTTCCTTCTAAACTGATAAATTATCGATCTAGAACTGAATTCTGGAAGTTTTGACTATTCATTTGCAGTTTTAGACGAATCTAGAGGAAAGTTGCCTATCTGGAGGATTTTTGGAGGGTGCAAATCGCTTGATAGGTATTAAAACCCAATCTATTCCTCTTTTGAAGTTGTAGTCAGTCCTAAATGTGTTCTATTCTTAGTTTGGAACGCGTTGACTATGATTTCATATTTTTGTGAGGAGAAATGGAAATTTGGATGTTTTGGATATTTGTTGAAGAGAGTGATTGTTGAGGATTTGGACTGAATGACGAAATTTAATCATTTTAGCTTGTGGATTTCGAGCGTGATCCTCGCGAGTAGACGCAAGGGTCATTCCTTGATATCAGGTGGGCGGGATTCTCTTGCTCACTAGTATTATGTAGGCTTGAGGTTCAAGGCATGATGTTTGTGTAGCCTAGGGTGTTAGATGCATGCTAGGGTGTG
>JAJIYU010006191.1:0-21171 GCA_030144865.1 Tinospora cordifolia | reverse complement strand
ACTTTAAACAATTGGTTGTTTGAAACGCCTAATGTATGCAAGTGTTTGAATTATGGATGTGCTATTGTTTTGAGTTTGAAAAATGGTTGTTTGATAAAGATCCACTGAGCTTTGTGCTCACTCTTCCTCTTTTATTTTTTAGGAAATTAAATTTATGAAGGCTATGGAAAGTAGATAGTTTTTTTTTGTTTTAGCAAGTTTCGATTCTCTTAAAAGTTTCCTTTTAATGTAAGGGCATGTTGCCCAATTTTGATTTAAGACTTCCGCTGAGAGTTAGTATTTTTATTTTGAGATTATGAGTCTCTTGATCAACTATGTATTGGTTTACATTACCAAGTTAGGTGCTTCCTTTTATTAATAAAGAAGTTGAATTTTTCTTTATCTTGAATTGCCTTGATTTTATTAAATGTGAATTTGTACTATTGAATTTATTTTAAGGCATGAGGTATTGAAAAATAGAAAGTCAAGTGTGTGTCACTTGTAAAGTAACATGACCTAACCCGCCAATTGGTTAAGTCCACCGTCAAAAGGAATGGTGGTTAAGTCCAACTCTCAAATCAAAGAATGCGGGGGTTGGGGTGTTACACTTGAACTGTTCTTGAGTGATCTTGTGTGTGTTTTTGGGTGTTTGAAGGTCTTAGAGTATCAGTGTACTGTCGGATTTCAGAGGCTTGCAACTAGTTCATCCAATTGAGTTGGAAGTGATTTTTAGAACTTCCACGTTATTGTTTTAGATTAATGAGATGTTCATGCATGTTTTAAATTTAGTTTATCATGCATATTTCAATTTCAGTTTGATAAACATGTTTTAATTTTCAATTTAGCATGTATGCCATGTTAATTCAGTCATTAAATCATGCCATGCATAGATCTCACATGCTTAGGTTATTTTGATGAATAATGCATGCTATGTGACATTTCATGCACTTGATGTTTACATGATGATTATGCTGAATTTATTTAGTTTAATTTATGATTCATGAGTAAGAGATTAAATGAAAGACTTTACTATTAAGAATCATGTACTATCAAAGTGATCCATGGGGATTACTATGGGTATTCTTTACATGTGATTAGTTTACATAGGTGAAGTCCCAAAATACTTGAAATATGGATAAGACCCTAAGTCCAATGAAAATTGGCATAAAGAATTTCCTTTTCACTCAAGGGAGATATTTTGATAAGAACACTAAGGTTTGGAACCCTTTAAGTCTAAGTTACAATTATTAACAAAAAACTGTTTGAAATGCCTAATGCTTGTTAAGTATATGAAATATGCTTTATTGATTTGAAATAATAATTTGGTTGTTTTTGAATGATCCACTGTTCTTTGTGCTTACCCTTCCTAATTTCATCTTTTTAGGGAATTGGACCTTTGAAGAAGCGTGATATTAGATACAATATGTTTATTTAGAAAGTTTCTATTTTTGATGTAAGGGTATGTGGCCCAATTTTGATATTATACTACATTTGAATTTAAGATTTCTGCTGTAATGGTTATATTTGAGTTATGTACTATTTCCTTTATTCAAATAATAAAGAATGTTAAAAATTTCTTTTATCTCTAATTATTTTGTGTTGTTGAATTAATTATTTGAATCTAAGTAAGTTACATACTCTGAATATTCAATAAGATTTGGGATAAAAGAATTAAAATGTCAAGTGTGAGTCACTTGTAAAGTAATACGGGTCCGAACCCGCCTTGTGGTTATGTCCGAATAGGAATTTGGGGGTCAGGGTGTTACAAAAGATGGTATTAGAACTCAGTTATTTAATGTACTAGGCTAGAATTAGAAAGTCAAGTTTAGGCATTAGTTGCTGGGTTAGAATTAGAAAGTGTGATCTCATACCAATGGTGGTATCAGATTTATGAAGAATTGATTCAATTAGGTAAGACTTGCATTTTGAATTAAATTTAGAATGTCCTACCTTTGACTTTTGAAAATGAAAATGTTTTAGAAAGTTGTTTTCAAAAAGGAAATATATATTTTGAAGTGTTTTGTTTGAATACAAATATTGCAAGTTGAGATAATAGTGATTAAGCCTTGTCCCGAGTAAAGCTAAACATTGAAAATGAGATGAGTTATCCTATTCTAGAAAGCGCAGTTGCTAAGCAGACTTCGGCCTCACCACTTGATCTAGAGGTTGTCCCACCAGCTCATATGAGTAGTCGGAGTTGAAGAACACTCATATTTTCTATTAAAAGAAAATTAGAAGGTGGAAGCTAAGGGCAAGGCAAATGTACAAAAGTACAAAGATAGTGCTAGAAATGGTAGAAGAACTAGATGAGGGTTGAACATTTCAACCAGAAGTTGAGACCTTAAGTCTAGGAAAATGACCTTAGGTCAAAACTTGGGTGTGGTCAAGGGTAGCACAGTGGATCATAAATGAAAACTTTTAGGATATAGGTTAGAGATTGAAAACATGTGAAAACGAAACACTTTTTTGGTTAGGACACGAGATCGGGAGGATCCTGTATCTCTTGTTTCTATGTGGTATGGGACGCATAGGAATTCAGGGGTATGGAGGAATCTTAGACTTAGAGAATGACGGACCATGTTTGATGAATGATCGATGACTTTAGAAGAACTGGTTTCCCTATGCATGGCTAATATGGGATGGTTGTGTATAGTGGGGCTCGGGAAACCTTAGTTGTCAAGACTTTTGCGAAATTGATTGGGTGTGGAAAAATTTCTGAGTGGAAGTCTAAGTCGAAGGGCTAGGGTGGTATGGGACACATGAACTTAGAAGCTTAGATGGAAGCCTATAGTTTTTCTATGCTAGTATGATTATATGACTGCCTGATTGTTTGAATGCATGATTATACTTGTTTTAAACTCATATCGCATGCTCTTGAATATGAAACCAAATCCTGTCCCTAGCAATAATTTAAACAAAACTTAGAAGGCTAAAGTGATAGAACATTGAACAAGATGAAAATCTAGAGACATGAATTTAGAGTCATGATAGTATGAACGAAACGAAAGGCTTGAAAATACAAACTCGATGAATGAATATGGACAGGACAACTATCTTTTCAAGTCCGGAAAAAACATTTTGTATTTTGAGGATAAAGGAAGGTGAGTTGGTACCCTAGATTATGATTTTCGTTGTGATACCTTATTAGATACTAAAATAGCTTTTGACTTGTAGATAATGGTTGGATCCAAGAGATACTCTACCAATGCTGCGATATCTGACGAGAATGAACAACAAGAACAGAAGACGCCTATTGATATGGAAGTGCGAATGGAAAACATATGAATGAAGTCACTTAGAGGGTCATAGACCAGATTATGAGGGCCCTACCTCAAATGATACCTTAGGCGGCACCACAACCGCAAGTACTTGAACCAATTCCTATTTAGCCAGTGCTTGTACTAGAGGTTGTGGATCGTTAGAGGGTTCAGGAGGACCTAGAGGATGAGAAGTAGAAGAAGATGTTGATGGAGTTACAAAAGCTCCACCCTCCTAAGTTTGATGGTACCGCAGATTGCATCACTGTCAATCACTAGCACCAAGAAATGGAGGAACACCTAAATGTACTAAAGGTGACTGGTTCGCATATTTTCATCATTCTCCACTAGAAGTTGGTGGAGAATGATGAAAATGGATCCTAACACTAATGTTGAAACAATGAACTGGGAAGAATTCAAGGGGGCTTTCTACGAGAAATTCTTTTCAGAGGCCATGTTGAGGAAGCTATAGGAAGATTTCGTTTGACTGAATCAGAGGAACCTAACTATAGTTGAATATGAAAGGAAGTTCGTTGAGCTGGCCAAATTCTTGCCGTAATTGATTAGAGAAGAAAAAATGAAAGCAAATCATTTTGCACAGGGTCTCAAGACAAAGATCTGGAAGATAATAATGATTCTGGGCCTAAAGATGTATAGATACATCTCAGAAAAGGCTCTAACACTAGAACAGGAGCTAAACCTAGAGCGAAGATTGAAGGGTAGAAACAAAAGGCCCAAAATTGAAAAAGACAACCAAGGGGCCCAGAAAAAGAACAAGAGTGGCAAGAAAGCACCACAAACACAGAAACAAGGGCAGGCCAAAGATGAGACAAAAGAATATGGAAGGAGACAAGGACTGTGCTACCTGTGCAGGCAAAGGGACCACATAGCAAGAAATTGCCTGACTGCACCAACTTAAGCTCCTCAACAACAACAACCATAGAACAATCTGGGAGGAGTTCAGAATGGTCATCCTCAAGGCAGATAGCAACAATAGAATGCCAATCAGGGGCAAAACTAGTGTCGTGGTCAGAACCAGGCCAAAATGTTTGCTACTGCCGAAGCTCAAAAAGAGCAAGTCCCTGTCGTAAAAGGTACATTCCTATTTTTCAATGTTGCTGTAAGACTATTATTTGATTCGAGTACCTCAAAATCTTTTATCTTTGAAAAACTCGCTGATAGGCTACAACTTTTAACGAAAACATTATCCATGGCTTTGAATGTGTCCACACCAATAGGGACCACTGTTACCTCTAAAAGGATGTGTAGTTGTGACCAAAGGTTTGGGAATAAATTAATCTCTTTTGACTTATGAACTTTACCATTTTATAACTATGTTGTAATCTTGGGGATGGACTAATTAGATCAATATTAGGCATAGATAGATTGTCCTAAGAGAAGAGTAACCATAACCCTACCTTCAGGGAAAACCTACAGAATTAATGGTGACATGAAGAGACTACCAAGAAGTCTGGTAATTGCCATGATGAATTGCTTGAGGAAGACAAATGAGTTTGAAAAACTCTATGAAGAAGACCCTATAGAGCAAAGGAGAATCCAAGACTTAGTAGTAGTTAGTGAGTACGAAGATGTATTCCCAAATGACCTACCGAGAAGTTAACTTTAAGATTGAACTTTACCCTAGAACCACCCTATAGCCATACTGCCCTATAGGATGGCGCCAGTAGAGCTGATTGAGTTAAATACTTAGCTACACGAGCTCCAAAAAAAAGGTTTCATCAGGCCAAGCGAATCACCATGGGGATCTCTGGTGCTATTTGTAAAAATGAAAGATGGGTTTATGAGGCTATGTGTTGACTACCGAAAACTAAACAAGGCAACTCTAAAGAACAAGTATCCCCTACCAAGGATTGATAACCTATTCGATCAATTAAGAGGAGCCACTCATTTCTCAAGGATAGATCTTAGGTCAAGATATCACTAACTGAGAATCAAGGAGTCTGATATACACAAGATGACCTTCAAAACAAGATATGGATAGTTGAATTCACCATGATGCCATTTGGTTTCACTAATGCCCCAACAACATTCATGAATTTCATAAACAGAGTGTTTAGACAATACCTCAACCAATTTGTGGCAATATTCATGGATGACATCCTAATTTACTCTAAGTCAGAAGTTGAACACTTAGAACACTTGAGATTGGTGTTGGAGACCCTTACAAGACCCCAATTGTATGCCAAGTTTAGCAACTGTGAATTCTAGATGAAGATGGTTAAATTCTTTGGCCACATAGTATCAACGAAAAACATATCGGTAGATCCGGAGAAGGTGGAATCTGTCATAGACTGGAGACAACCAAAAACAGTTACATCTTAGGCCTGGCTAGATACTACCGAAGATTCATCCAAGACTTCTCCAAGTTAGCAAAACCCATGACTAAGTTGACCAGAAAAAGAGTTAAGTTCACATGGAATGAGAAAACATCTCAAGAACTGAAGAGGAAATTGACTATAACCCCCATTCTAGTCACTTCTACCCATGGTGTTACTTATGTTCTGTATACAAATGCTTCAAAGAAAGGATTGGGAGCGGTCTTGATGCAAGATGGAAAGGTTGTTGCTTATGCCTCGTGATAACTGAAGATACATGAACAGAATTATCCAACACATGACTTAGAGTTAGTAGCCATCATGTTTGCCTTAAAGATCTAGAGACACTATCTTTATGGTGAAAAATTTGATCCATTTTCAGATCATAAGAGTTTGAAGTACATCTACATTCAGAAAGAGTTGAACCTTAGGCAACGAAGATGGATGGAGTTCCTTTAGGACTATGACTTCCAAGTACACTACCATCCAGGGAAGACCAATGTGGTGGCCGATGCCTTGAGTAGGGTCAGATGTACTAGTTGATCGAAGACTTTAGGCTGGGTTTGGCCTTAAATGAAAAATGACCCTATCTCTACAACATGTCTTGCTAACTAGATCTTTTATATCAGATTAGGGATGAACAAAGGCAAGATACGTGGCTCAAAAGCCTGATAGAGGGAGTTGAATAGGGTAAGCACATTGACTTTAGGTTATATGCTGAGAATACCCTAAGACTTGGAGATAGGGTTTGCGTGCCTCAGAATGGACGGAGTAAGCAAACCATATTGGATGAAACTCATCAGACCAAGTACACAATGCATCCTGACAGTGACAAGATGTATCAAAACCTCCGTAAGACATACTAGTGGCGAGGACTAAAGGGGATTTGGCTAAGCATGTCTCTAAATGCTTAACATGTCAGCAAGTGAAGGCAGAACATAGGAAGCCCTTGGGGATGTTACAACCACTCCTTATCCCTGAATGGAAGTGGGATAACATTACCATGGACTTTGTCAGTGGGTTACCCAGGAACTAGAAGGGAGAAGACACTATTTGGATGATTGTGGATCATCTCACTAAAGTGGCCCATTTTTAACCAACTAGATCCACTGACCAGGTCAGTACATTGGGAGAACTCTACGTGAAGGAGGTAGTAAGACTTTATGGTGTGCCCAAGATGATAATATCTGAACGAGACTCTCGATTTACTTCATAGTTCTGGTATAGTCTACAGAAGGAGTTGCGAACCAAACTCACCATGAATACTGCCTTTCTCCCTCAGATCGATGGACAATCTAAGAGAGTTATATAGATGTTAGAGGATATGTTGAGATCTTGCATCTTAGACTTTAAAGGAACCTGGAACAAGTACTTACACTTAGCAAAATTTGCCTATAACAACAGTTACCAGGCAAGTATAAAGATGACTCCATATGATGCTCTTTATAGAAGGCCTTGTAAACATGTTGGCCGAACTTGAAGGTCATATGCTTATTGGGCCAAACTTGGTAAAAGAAATGAACAACCAAATCAAATACATACATAAGAGGTTGGCCACAATGCAGAGTAGGCAAAAGAGTTATGCAGACAAAAGAATGAGACCCTTAGAGTTTCAAACATGTGACAAGGTCTAACACCCCAACCCCCACATTCATTGAACATTGGACATAACCACCATTCTTTGATAGTGGACTTAACCATTTGGCAGGTCGGGCCAGTGTTACTTTACAAGTGACACACACTTGACTTTCTATTTTTTAATACCCCATGCCTTAGAGTAAATTCAAGAATACAATTTTCATTCAATAAAATCAAAGCATTTAAAGATAAAGAAAAATTTTACTTCTTTATTCATAAAAAGAAAGTACATAACTTTATAATGTAAATTATTATATTGTTGATCAAAAGAAATTCATAACCTCTAAAAAATAAAATTTCACCGGAAGACTTATTCAAAATTGGGCAACATGCCCTTACATTAAAAGGAAACTTTAAAAAATTTGCTAAAATCCAAATTCCATGGTCTTCATAATTTAATTTCCTGAAAAAGAAGAGGAAGGGGTGAGCACAATGCTTAGTGGATCTTTTTCAAACAACCATTTTTCAAATTCAAACCAATAACGCATTCATAATTCAATCACTTGCATGCATTAGGCGTTTTAAGCATCATATTGTTTCAAGTTGTAATTTAGACCAAAAGAGTTTCTCAACCCTTGATGTTCTTAACTAAGTGCCTCCTTAGAGTGAAATATGACATTACATAGCTAATTTCTTGGACTTCTGGACTTTAGGAAGCTTACCCACTAACCAAGCACTTAGGTCTTAAAACCTCATAGCTATTCATGAGAAAGAACATCCATAGCAACCCACATGTTTGCTATGATGGTACGTGGTTATTTTCACCATCTTCTTTTGTTAAATCTGTAATTATCAAATAAACTTAAAGAATATGAACCAAGATCAATAAAATTCAGAATACAAGCATTATGAAAATCAAATCATGAAACAACCATACTCATGCATCATTCTTTGAAATAAAGCCTAAGTATGATACTAAACATGGCATGACCACTATGAATGCATAAATTCGTACAAGGATCGAATATGAAACTAAAATATGTTTTAGAATACTAGAACTGAAATTATTTTGATTTCAAAAGCCAAACAAACAATGAACATGCTAGCAATTCGAATAAGAAAAAGGGGTGTTAGAAAAATCACTTCCACCTTATCATGTTTTCTTCCCAAAGTTTAGACAAGAGTTCCCAATGTTCAAGCACCAAGAAAATCATCCAAGATGAATCCCCAAACCAAAAACTTCTCACACTCAAGAGGGAAAAGAATGGTGAGAAGGGATGCCAAGAAGAGGGCTTAGAGAACAAGAGGAAATCTTAGCTCTTGGTTCTTGGGATGAGAGGAATGGTGAACATGGGCAGTTTATATAGAGTTCAAAATGGTGTAGAATGACATGTTTGTGGTGTTCTCCTTGTAGGAAACTTGCCAATTCTTCGAAATTTTGTGCTTCCCAAGCATAGGAGAATAGCAAGTGTATTTGAATAGTTTTTTTGGAATTTAGAAACAAATTTTTGGATTTTTTTTTCTGATTTTTGTGATTTTTTTTGAAATTTTATGTTATTTTAATCGGAGCATTTGATCTGGGCCATTTGATATTCCTCGAGCGTAGCACTCAGATCACAGTCGTGATTAGCAAAATTGCTGTAGATTGTCAGATTTCCTTGAGCGTAGCAACGGTTCGCGATCAACCAAAAAACGTCTCAAATCCAAACCGTTGGATCTTCCTTGAGCACAGCAACGGTTTGCGATCACGAAAACATCTCAGATCTGAACCGTTGGATCTTCCTTGAGCGCAGCACGGTTCGTGATCACCGAACGCAGCTTTGATCTGGACCGTCGGATGAACCTCGATCACGGTGTGCAGATTTCGTTCGCAATCTCCAAACATGGCTTTGATCCGGACGCTTGGATTGTCCTCGAGCACAGCACCAGATGGTCAACGCAACGCGAGCACAGATCCTGGCCGCAAATCGACCTCGAGCGTAGTGTTCGAATTTTTGTTGTTTAATCAACAAAACAGATCTGGACCGTTGGATCAGGCACATTGATTTTGGGCCATTGGATCTTGATGATTCAGTGCTCCTGAGCGCTGGTTTGGTTTTAATCTCGTTCGTTGGATCGGGCAGATTGATTGTGGGTTGTTGGATGCAGTTTCTATTACCGAAATTGCTTTCTAAGGTTGCTATTATCTGAAATTTGCTAATTATACACTTTCTAATTGATGTAGACATGGTTTATCGCACATGCCCTTCTATTTTATTTACTTGCTAATATTTTCTTCTTTCTATTTCTTTAATCTTGTATTTATTTTATATTTTTTCATTTCTTTAATATTGCCAACAATTAATAATTTATAGTTTTCTATATTTTTTTTCATTTCTTCATTTCTATGTATTTATCTCATATTTTTCTTTTTAGAGGGGTACAAGTAATTATATAATTCACTCTACTTACTTTATATTGGATAATTAATTCCATAATTGTTCTACTACTTGCATAGTTATAAGTTAATTAATTAATTTTTGATAATTCCTCTAACCTTATATCATTAGTTAGATCATCTTGATACTAAAATTTCATTTGCCTCCAATTAGTTTAGAATTTTTTTGCTCAATGAATTTTATTTCACTAATAATTTTTTGTTGACAAAATTATGAGGTATTACAACCTACCCTCTTTAGAAAAATTTCGTCCTCGAAATTTGTAGATGTTTAGGTGTTCCTAGTGAATAGATGCGGGTACTTAGTCTTTATTTCACTTTCCAGCTCTCAGGTAGCCTCTTCCAGTCCGTGATGCTTCCATAGTACCTTAACTAAGGGAATATCCTTAATTCTCAAATTCTGTACCTTGTGATCAAGGATTCTAACCGCAGTTTCCTCATAGTTAACATTATCCTAAATGTTCACTTCCTCCCAGTGGATGATGTGAAAGGGGTCAGGTTCGTACTTTTTCAACATGGAGACATGGAATACGTTATGAGCTGAAGTCATTCGGCTTGGTAGATCCAACTCGTTAGCACATTCTTCGATTCTTCTAAGTATTTCAAAGGGTCCTACAAACCTCGGAGATAACTTTCCTTTGAATCCGAACCTTTTGATACCCTTCTGAGGACTGACTCTCAGAAATACTTTGTCCCCAACTTGGAACTCTAGTGGTCTTCTCCTCTTGTCAGCATAACTCTTCTGATGACTCTATGCAGCAGTCAGTCTCCTCTATATCAAATTGACTTGGTTGTTCATCTCTTCCACGAAGTCTGGCCCAGTCAATACATGATCTTCAAGCTTAGCCCAATAGGCAGGTGATCTGTAAGGTTTCCCATAGAGGGCCTCGAATGGAGCCATCTTTATGCTTGCCTGGTAATTGTTGTTATAGGAAAACTCTCGCAGGTGTAAATACTTGGTCCAGTTCCCCTTGAAGTCTAAAACGCAAGACCTCAACATATGCTCTAAAATTTGGATAACTCTCTTAGACTGACCATCTGTCTGAGGGTGAAATGCTATACTCATGGTGAGCTTAGTACCCATATCCTTCTGTAGACTTTGCCAGAATTGTGAAGTAAAGCGAGAGTCTCTATCATGCACAATAGTCTTGGGTACACCATGGAACCTTATTATTTCCTTCACATATAGTTCTCCTATCTTTCTGACTTGGTCTGTGGATCTGATTGGCAGGAAATGAGCCACTTTGGTGAGACGATCCACAATCACCCAAACGGTGTCTTCTCCTTTTTGGTTTCTAGGTAAGCCATTGGCAAAGTCCATGGCAATGTTATCCCACTTCCATTTTGGGACAGGGAGTGGTTGTAGCATTCTAGAGGGTTTTTGGTGTTTTGCTTTCACTTGTTGACACGTTAAGCACTTAGAGACATGTTTAGCTACGTCCCTCTTCATTCCTCTCTACCAGTAGGTTTTCCTGAGGTTCTGGTACATCTTGTCTTCGCCTGGCTGTATGGTGTACTTAGTATGATGAGCTTCATCAAGTATAATCTGCTTATTCTGCCCATTCTGAGGTACACATATCCTTTCCCTGAGCCTTAGGATATTCTCAGCATCTAACCTAAAGTCAGTATGCTTGCCTTGTGTAACTCCTTCGGTCAAACTGGTAAGCTATTTGTCTTATCTTTGTTCATTCCTGATCTAGTGCAGAAGATCTGGTTGGAAAGACATAGTGTAGAGGTAGGTTTATTTTTCATTTAGAGTCACAACCAGCCTAAAATCATCTATCAACTGGTACATCTGCCTTTCTCTTCTTCTTGTTTGTTGAACTTCCTACTCAAGGCGTCAGCCACTACATTGGCCTTCCCTGGATGGTAGTGTAATTGAAAATCATAGTCTTTCAAGAATTCCATCCATCTCCGTTGCCTGAGGTTCAACTCCTTTTGGGTGTAGATGCACTTCAAGCTCTTGTGATCTGAAAAAAGATCAAATTTCTCACTGTAAAGGTAGTATCTCCAAATCTTAAGGGCAAACAAAATGGCCGCTAATTCTAGGTCGTAGTAGGATAATTCTTTTCATGGACCTTCAGTTGTCGTGAAGCATAAACAACTACTTGTCTTTCCTCCATCAACATTGCTCCAAGTCCATTTAGCGAAGTATTAATATAGAGGGTATAAGTAACACCATGGGTTGGAGTGACTAGGATAGGGGCCATAGTCAATCTCTTCTTTAGTTCTTGTAATGATTGTTCACTCTTTTCATTCCAATCAAACTTGATTCCCTTCCTGGTCAGCTTGGTCATAGGTTCTACTAGTTTGGAGAAATCTTAGATGAACTTTCTGTAGTACTCAGCTAGACCTAAGAAGCTCCTAATCTCTGTAACTTTCTTGGGTTGCTTCCAATTCATAACCGCTTTCACCTTTTTTGGATCTACAGAGATGCCTTATGCTAAAACTACGTGGCCAAGGAACTTGACCGTCTTCATCCAGAACCGACACTTGCTGAACTTGGCATATAATTGATGCCTTCTGAATGTCTCCAACACTATTTGCAAGTGTTCTACATGTTTAGCCTCTGACTTGGAGTAGATTAGGATGTCATCTACGAATACCACCACAAACTAGCTAAGATACTGTCTAAACACTCAGTTCATCAAGTCCATGAATGTCGCCGGGGCATTGGTCAAACCAAATGGCATCACGGTGAATTCGAAGTGTCCATATCTTGTCTTGAAGGCAGTCTTGTATATGTCGGACTCCCTGATTCTCAGTTAATGATGACCCAACCTAAGATCAATCTTTGAGAAATGAGTGGCTCATCTCAATTGATCAAATAGGTCATCAATCCTTGGTAGACGGTACTTATTCTTTACCATGGCTTGGTTTAATTTTCGATAATCGACGCAAAGTCTTATAGAACCATCCTTCTTCTTTACAAGCAACACTGGAGCTCCCCAAGGTGATTCACTCAGCCTGATGAACCCTTTTTCCCAGAGCTCATCGAGTTGTGACTTTAACTCAATCAGTTCCACTACTGCCATCCTATAAGGAGGTATGACTATAGGGTTGGTTCCAGGGTGAAGTTCAATCTTGAACTCTATCTCTCTAGCAGGCGGTAGTTTGGGCAAGTCATCTGGGAACACATCCTCGTACTCACTAACCACTGCTAGGTCTTGTATCCTCTTTAGTTCCATAGGCTCTTCTTTAGAGAGTTCCTCAAACTCATCCTTCTGCCTTAGGCAGTTCAACATGGCTATGGTTGGGCTCCTTAGTAGTTTTCGCATATCTCTATTGATTTTATAGGTTTCCCTAGAAGGTAAGGTTATGGTCATTCGTCTCTTAGGACAATCTATCTAGGCTTGGTATTGGCATAACCAATCCATCCCCAAGATCACATCATATCCATAAACACATAAAGTATATAGGTCAATTGTTAAGAGTTTATCCCCAAACCTTAGGTCACAACTACACATTCTTTTTGAAGTCACTGTGGACCCTATTGGTGTGAACACATTCAAAGTTACATGTAGTGTTTTCGTCACAAGTCGTAACCTATCAACTAGTTCTTCAGAAATAAAGGATTTAGAGGCACCCGAGTCAAACAATAGTTTCATAACAACATTGAATAATAGGAATGTACATTCCACTGCGGGGACCTAGTCTTCCTGGGCCTCAATCGCGAACATTTTGGCCTGACTCTAACCACGACCTTGGTTTTGCCCTTGATTGACATTCTGATTCTGTCTGGCTTGAGGACACCCATTCTGACCTCCTCACTGGGTATTCTGTTGTTGCTGGGGAGCATGAGCTAATACTGTTGGATAGTTTTTAGCAAGATGCTCCCTTTGTCTGCATAAGAAACACAATCCTAGCCTCTTAGCCTGCTCCCTTGCCTCATCCTTGTTTTGTCCCTATTTTTGTGGTGCATTCCCACCATTCTTACTTTTCTTTTGAGCCCCTTGATTATTTTCATTCCCAGGCCTCTTATTCTTTCACCTCAACTTTTGTTCTAAGTTGAGTTCTTGCTCTAGAGTTAGGGCCTTTTCCATGACGTCCTTGTAAGTCTTTAGGCCCAAATTCTTCACTATTTTTTGAATCTCCACCTTGAGACCCTGTGCGAACTCGTTGGCCTTCCTTTTCTCCTCCCTAATCAGATCTGGTGAGAATTTGGCCTATTTTGTGAACTTCCTCTCATATTCAGCTATAGTCACGTCCTTTTAATTCATTCGAACAAAGTCCTCCTGTAGCTTGCTCAAGGTTGCATTTGGAAAGAACTTCTCATAAAAGATTTCTGTGAAGTTTTCCCAGCTCATGGCATCAACATCAGTATTAGGGTCCATCTTTATCATTTGCCACCAACTCCTGGTTGGTCCCTTGAAGTGGTGCATGGCTAGTGCCACCTGTCTTGACCCAGTTACCTTCAGCACATTGAGAATTTCCTTCGTCTCTTGGTACCAGTGGTCTGCCGAGTTGCAGTCTATGGTACCATCAAATGAAGGAGGATGAAGCTTCTATAGCTCAATCAACATTTTCCTCTGTTTCTCATCCTTCAATCCCTCCTGAGCCCTCTGATATTCGGGATTATGGACCACAGGTGCTGGTTGCCAAACCTGGTTAGGTTCAGGTACTTGAGGCTATGATGCCACCTATGGAATTATCTGTGGAAGTGCCCGCAATAGTTGATCTAGCACCATCTGTGAAATCTCATTCATCATGGCCTCCATCCACACCTCCATTCCAATAGGCAGTTCCTGTTCCCGTTGTTCGGTCTCATCAGAGGTGGTGGATCGAGTAGTGTATGTTCTTGTTCCAACCATTGTCTAAAAATTTAACACCTTGTAAGTATTTGCCTTGTCAGATGTTCGTATTATCATGACTCTAGATTCATGTGTCTAGGTTCTCGATTTGTTTAGTGGCCTAAAGGTTTTTCTTCTAGGTTCTTTTCATGTATGGGTACATGATTTGGTCTCAAAGCAATAAACAGTAAAACATGCATATCACACAATCATACAATCATGCTAGCACAACAAGGTTCCAAGCTTCCACCTAAGCTTCCAGGTTCAAGTGTCCCATACCACTCTACCCCTTCTACTTAGGCTTTTACTCAGAACAGAGTCGCACCCAAACAATTTTGCAAATTGCTCGATAACTAAGGTTTTCGAGCCCACTATACTCCATCGTCCCATACCAGTGAGCATAGAGAAACCCGTTCTGCCAGAGTTGCTGATCATTCGCCACACATGGTCCATCATTTTCTAAGTCCAGGCTTCCTCCATACCCCCGAATTCCTATGCATCCCATACTACATAGAAACCGAAAGATACAGAAGCTTCCCAGTTTCGTGTCCTGATCAAACAATTTTTTATTTTCACACAAGTTTTCGTTTCTAGCCTATGTCCTAGAGATTTATGCTTTTGATCCACTGTGCCACCCCTAGTTACACCACGTTTCTACCTAGGATCTTTTTTTGGACCTAGGGTTCAATTGGGTTGACTCACAACCTCTGTCTAGTCAAGATACCATATTTGGCATCTTTTTCGACTTCTATTCACTTTCTTGCCGTAATTTTCTACCTTATAATTTTTCTTTTATAGAAAATAAGAGTGTTCTTCAACTCCGACTACTCATATAAGCTGGTGGGACAACCTCTAGATCAGGTGGCGAGACCGAGGTCTGCTTAGCAACTGTGTTTTCTAGGGCGGGATAACCCACCTCCCTTTCAATGTTTAGCTTTACGCGGGACAAGGCTTACCCACTATCAGCTCAACTTGTAGGCTTTGTATGCAAACAAAACATTTCAAAATATATTTTTTCCTTTTTGAAAACACTTTCTAAAACATTTTTCAACTTTCAAAAATAGAAGGTAGGGCACTAAAATTTTAATTCAATTCAATGTGAAGCCCTAATTTTGGTTTCTAATTCTTGTCAAGCAACTAATGTTTGACTTTCTATTTCTAGCCTAATCAGCACATGTTTAGGCTTAACTTTCTATTTTTAGCCCAAGGCACCTAAAGCCTAGGCTCTGATACCACACTTGTATAAGAGGAAACTTTGTAATTTTTTTGCCCAACAACTAATGCCTAGGCTCTGATACCACGTTTGTATCAGAGGAAACTTTGTAATTTTTTTTGCCCAGCAACTAATGTCTAGGCTCTGATACCACGCTTGTAACACCCCAACCCCCACATTCATTGAGCATTGGACATAACCACCATTCTTTGACAGTAGACTTAACCATTTGGCGGGTCGAGCCGGTGTTACCTTACAAGTGACACACACTTGACTTTCTATTTTTCAATACCTCATGCCTTAGAGTAAATTCAAGAATATAATTTTCTTACAATAAAATCAAGGCATTTAAAGATAAAGAAAAATTTCACTTCTTTATTCATAAAAAGAAAGTATATAACTTTATAATGTAAACTATTACATTGTTGATAAAAAGAAATTCATAACCTCTAAAAAAAAATTTCAGCGGAAGACTTATTCAAAATTGGACAACACACCTTTACATTAAAAGAAAACTTTAAAAAAAATAGAAACTTGCTAAAATCCAAATTCCATGGTCTTTATAATTTAATTTCCTGAAAAAGAAGAGGAAGGGGTGAGCACAAAGCTCAGTGGATCTTTTTCAAATAACCATTTTTCAAATTCAAACCAATAACACATTCATAATTCAATCACTTGCATGCATTAGACGTTTTAAGCATAATATTGTTTCAAGTTGTAATTTAGACCAAAAGAGTTTCTCAACCCTTGATGTTCTTAACTAAGTGCCTCTTTAGAGTGAAATATGACATTACATAGCCAATTTCATTGGACTTTTGGACTTTAGGGAGCTTACCCACCAACCAAGCACTTAGGTCTTAAAACCTCATAGCTATCCATGAGAAAAGAACATCCATAGCAACCCACATGTTTGCTATGATGGTATGTGGTTATTTTCACCATCTTCTTTTGTTAAATCTCGAATCATCAAATAAAATTCAAAATATGAAACTAAGATCAATAAAACTCAAAATACAAGCATTATGAAAATCAAATCATGAAACAACCATACTCATACATCATTCTTTGAAATAAAGCCTAAGCATGATACTAAATATGGCATGATCACTATGAATGCATAAATTTGAACAAGGATCAAATATGAAATTGAAATACGTTTTAGAATACTAGAACTGAAATTGTTTTGATTTCAAAAGCCAAATAAACAATGAACATGCTAGCAATTCTAATAAGAAAAAGGGGTGTTAGAAAAATCACTTCCACCTTATTATGTTTTCTCCCCAAAGTTTAGACAAGAGTTCCCAACGTTCAAGAACCAAGAAAATCACCCAAATGAATCCCCAAACCAAGAACTTCTCACACTCAAGAGGGAAAAGAATTGTGAGAAGGGATGCTAAGAAGAGGGCTTAGAGAATAAGAGGAAATCTCAACTCTTGGTTCTTAGGAAGAGGAATGGTGAGCATGGGGGGTTTATATAGAGTTCAAAATGTTAGAATGGCAAGTTTGTGGTGTTCTCCTTGTAGGACACTTGCCAATTCTTTAAAATTTTGTGCCTCCCAAGCATAGGAGAATAACAAGTGTATTTGGATAGTTTTTTTTGGAATTTAGAAACAAATTTTTGGATTTTTTTTTCTGATTTTTGTGATTTTTTTAGAATTTTCAGTTATTTTAATTAGAGCATTCGATCTGGGCTGTCTAATATTCCTCGAGCGCAGCACTCAAATCATGATCGTGATTAACAAAATCGCTGTAGATCGTCAGATTTCCTCGAGCGCATCAACTGTTCGTGATCAACGAAGAAACATCTCAGATCCGGACCATTGGATCTTCTTCGAGTGCAACAACGATTCACGATCATGAAAACATCTTAGATCTAAACTATTGGATCTTCCTCGAGCGCAGCACGGCTCGCAGTCACCGAACGCGGCTTTGATCTGGATCATCGGATGAACCTCGATCATAGTGTGCGAATCTCGTTCTTGATCTCCAAACACGGCTTTGATCTAGATGCTTGGATCGTCCTTGAGCGCAGCACTAGATGGTCAACACAACGCGAGCACAGATCCTGGCCGCACGATCGACCTCGAGCGCAGTGTTTGGATTTCCATTCACGATCAACGAAATAGATCTGGACCGTTGGATCAGTCAGATTGATTTTGGGCCGTTAGATCTTGATGATTCGGTGCTCCTGAGCGCTGGTTTGGTTTTGATCTCGTTCGTTGGATCGGGCAGATTGATTGGGGGTCGTTGGATGCAGTTTTTATTATCAAAATTGCTTTCTAAGGTTGCTATTATCCGAAATTTTCTAATTGTACACTTTCTAATTGATGTAAACATGGTTTATTGCATATGTCCTTTTGTTTTATTGACTTGCAAATATTTTTCCCTTTCTATTTCTTTAATCTTGTATTTATTTTATATATTTTTTTCCATTTCATTAATATTGCCAACAATTAATACTTTATATTTCTCTATATTTTTTTTCATTTCTTCATTTCTATGTATTTATCTCATATTTTTATTTTCAGAGGGGTACAAATAATTATATAATTCACTCTACTTACTTTATATTGGATAATTAAGTCCATGATTGTTCCACTACTTGCATAATTATAACTTAATTAATTAATATTTGATAATTCCACTAACCTTATATCATTAGTTAGATCATCTTGATACTAAGATTTCATTTGCCTTTAATTAGTTTAGAATTTTTTCTTAATGAATTTTATTTTATTAATAATCTTTTGTTGACAAAACTATGAAGTATTACACAAGGTAATCTTGAGGATAAGTCCTCAAAAAGGGATTAAGAGGTTCGGATATAAGGGGAAGCTATCGCCCAGATTCGTCGACCCATTTGAAGTTCTTAGAATGATCGGGGAGTGCGCCTATGAGTTAGACTTGCCAAATCAAATGTCTTCGGTACATAATGTCTTCCATGTATCAATGCTGAGAAAGTATGAATTGGATCCCTCACACATAATCCACTCGGAGAAGGTGAATATCTATGATGATGCCACTTATGAAGAAGCAGCAGTAAGGATCCTCAATCACAAGGTACAACACCTAAGAACAAAAGATATTCCCTTAGTCAAAGTGCTCTGGAAGCATCATGGAGTTGAGGAAGCCACCTGGGAGCTGGAAAGTGAAATGAAGGTGAAGTATGTACACCTTTTTAGTAGGAATACCTGAAGAAATGACACCTGAATGAATGTATGCAAATTTCGAGGATGAAATTCTTTTTAAGGAGGGTAGGTTGTAATACCTTGAAAAATTTGTACGAAATGAAATGAAATGGTGTCCTTCAATTATATGTCCAACTAATTCAGAAGAAGTCCATTTGCTCAAAAAGTTTCAGTGAAATGAGGAATGAAATGAAATAAAGATAAATTTATGCAAATTAAGGTGCAACATTATTGAAGCCTAAATGATAAATGAATTAATTTATTAGAAGTTCATTTGTCAATATGGGTGCCATAAGAAAGGAATTAGAAAGTTGCTCAAAAGCATGGTCTCATGTGAGAGAAAATATAAAATAGAAACATTTACACACATAGTGGTGTGTCCCATAAGAATAAAGAAGGAATGGAAAATAAAAACATTTACATGATATTGAAAAAAAGGAAAGATAGAAAATTAGAAAGTCCCAAAACCATGTTGTTCACATGTATGCACAAAGAAAACAAAATAGAAATGTAATACCCCAAAATTTTGTCAAATAATTAAAGATAAATAAGTTTGAGAAAATTAAATGAAATAAATCAAGCGAAAATAATTTCAATGATTTTAAGAAATTTTCGGGTGCAAATTGTGGGTTGGCACATGAAAAATAAAATATATTAGAAATATAATATAAAATAGACAAATAAGACCTTAATTTGATAATTAAATGAAAATTAAGGTTTAGTGGAATTAATTATGAAATTTAAGGAGTTGCTTAAGAAATAAATAAAAATAAAGTATAAATACATATATAGGTTAATATGGGTATGAAAAATGTGTGTGTTAGCACAATAAATGTGAATACTACATATTATAAGAATATGTACATAGAAAAAATATATATAATTAAATAAAATATATTTATTAAAAAATCAAACATTATGTAAATAACAGTGTATAATTACATAATTTATTATCTGAAAATGAAATATGAAATAAATAAAAATACATGGAAATGGAAAATAATGATTATTTAACTAATAACATTAAAAATATTAAAGAAATGAAAATATATAAAATAAATGTAATATTAAATAATTAGAAAGGAGAAAAATTTAGCAAATTATCAAAATGGAAGAGAATATTGAAGAAAATCAAATTTTTATCAATTTGGAAGTGTCCAATTGACTAAAATTCGGATTATAAAAGCTTTGAAAAGAGATTTTGTAATTAGAAACACGATCCAACGGTCCAGACTCAATCTGTTCGATCCAACGAATGAGATCAAAGTCTAAAACGACACCCAGATGCACCGAATCACGCAAATCCAACGGCCCAGAAACGGTCGACTTGATCTAACGGTCCGATGGTGTTTCGTTGATCGCGAAAGTACAGAAATCGATGAAAATCCAACGGCCAGTATCTGCAATCTCATCATGATGATCATCGCACACAGAACTCGAGGATAATCGGACGATAGGGATTTAAGGCGCAGATCAAAATAGCGAAATCGGATCGCGCACGATTGTCGAGGTCAATCTGACGGTCCACAACAAACTCGTTTTTCTCTGATCGCGATATGTGTGTCTCGAGGAAGATCGGAGGGCTCTGATTGAACTTGTTATCGATCGATCGCGATTGACACCACAGCTCGAGGATGATCAACGGTGTGCAGTGAATTCGCGAAATTCAATCGCGATGACGTACTGTAATTGAGGTTGTTCAACGGTCTAGAAAAATGCGTTCCGATTAATCGCGAACCAAACGTTGCGCTCGAGGTTAATCCGAGCATCCAGATCAAATTCAGTTTCATAATCGCGATCCACCGTGCTGCTCGAGGATGATCCAACGTCTCAGATTTAATTTGCCTGATCCAACGGCCGAAGATTCATCCGAAAAAACGAATTCGTGATATTGATGATGCGATCGAGGTTAATCCAACGGCCGAGATTCGAGCTTTGAAATAATAAATGAAAATACCAAAATTAAATCAGGAAAAATCCAAAAAAACTCAGAAAAAATCCCAAAAAATTTCTATAAACTTGGTTTTCCAATTCCAAACGAACTTGCTAATTTCCTATGCTTGGGGGGCACGAAAATTTAAATTTTTGCAAACTTCCTACCAAAAAAACTTACCATTTTACATACTTTTGAAGCCTATATAAACCCTCCATGCTCACAAATCAAACCATCCCAAGCAACAAGAGTTGAGTTGTCTTCTTGTGCTTCAAGCCCTCTTCTTGGCTCTCCTTCTCACTTTTCTTTTCTCTCTTGAGTGTGAGAAGTTCTTGGTCTGGGGATTCTTCTTGGGTCTTGGAGTTTGAGCATTGGGAATTATTGCTTCAACTTTGGGGAAAACTACATATCAAGGTGGAAGTGATTTCTTAAACTCCCCTTTTTCTTTCTTGATTCATTA
>JAJIYU010006190.1:0-21002 GCA_030144865.1 Tinospora cordifolia | reverse complement strand
TATTATTATTATTATTATTATTATTATTATTTATAACATTTAAAACATTTTTTCTTATTATTTTGCTAACTAAATACAAGAACAGAGAATTTCTCAAAAAAAATATATATATATATATATACAAATTTTTTGAAAAAGATTTATTTTTATTAATTACACACACTCTTTATTAAAATATAAAAAATTTAATAATGTTTGAATTATATTTGAATTATATTTTGGAAATGTTTGTTGTTTAATTTTTGTAAACATTAAATATTTTGCACTGAACAAGTTTTTAACTATTCATCTCGCCTCCTTAACAAGTATAAAAAAAATTGTAATTACTTTAATGACGGCTAAAAACATCTCTTTAATGGCATCTCCAATTTATTGTTATATTTTTCACTCTATTTTGAAGTTACTTTAATACCAAACTATAACTCTTTTTCTAATCCATTTATTCTATTTTTACTCTAAAAAGAATATTTGGAAATTATTTCTTTTTACCTCCCTTTTTATTTTTTATTATTTTTTAAAATATATTTTTATATATAAATTTTATTTCACATATTTACTTAATATTATATTTAACTACTAATAAATAAATAAATAAGAAATAATACAATATAAAATTTAAATAATTATTTAATTATATAATATGTATAAAATAATAAAAATAAATAATATAAAATAATAACTAAAAATAAATACAAAAAATTAAAATAATTAAAATCTTAACAGAAAAAACGGTAAATTTTACTTGAAAATTTTTAATTGTGAAAACATTACTTTTAAGTGGAAAAAAGCTGATAAAAAAATAAAAATAAAAAAATTCGTGCCAAGATGACATTGGCAATGACGCTGGGTTAGAGACAAGTAATTTTGAGGGCCAAATGACGCTGCTTGGAAATAGATGAAAGTACATCCGGTTTACATTTTTATTTTTTTATTTTCTGTTAAATAATTTTTTAAGGAATTTGATACAGTTTCTAAAAAAAATAAATAAAAGCACACTAAAAACTTGAAAATCATATACATTTGTTATTTATTTTATTTTTTAACGGAGAATGCTAAGTTTTTTTTTTAATTTATTATTATTATTATTATTTTTTGAGTGTGAAACATCAATTTGGAATTAAGCCTATTAGCAAGCATGCAACAATATACCATTAATAGGAATTTTATGCCCGGCAAAACGAATATGACAGTATTCCTAACTATCATAAATAAAATTTTTGATGAAGCATGAAATGCATAAAACATTACATAAAATGAAGTAAGGGCCTGAACCATTACATGAATTAATATTGATATAAAGTGATTTTAATTTTTATTGCTACATAAAAATATAATTAAAATAATCAATTTAGTTCACGTCTTTCATTTTAATAATTAGTATTTTCTACATCATCAAGTAAATGATAAGTTCTTTTTTTTTCCAGAGGAAAGAAAAAATAGTACGAATTGCAGAGAAAAATTCAGATACAGAAATTTCAAAAATAGCAAAATGATCCCAAGAAGTAATACTAGAGAATTGAAGAGTTAATTTGGCTAAGTAGCCTGAGATAAAAGGGGATGATCCATAGGAGGAGAGAAGGGGATGACTTCAAAGTTACTGACTAGCTACAGTACTGCCGACAGCCTTCGAGATAGATTGGTTATACCAGGGTGATAAGAGTTGGAGAAGTTGATTTCCTTGAGCAAGCTTGAACTGTCAGTACTATACACCTTAATGTCTGGTTAGACCTCTACGGATGCACTGTCCTACTGCCTCTTCCTGTGAACTTGAAGCTTGGTACAAAAGCCTCTTAGCTAGCTAGTCGAATCACTCCACTCGAGTCCAATAGCACTCAGCCTGTGCCTACGTTAATGTTTATAACAATTTCCAAGATTGACAAACCCGATCGTTTCTTTCCTAGGTGTTCTCCATTTGAGAATCTTGGACGTGTCTTGGATTATACGGTCTCCAAGACTTGTAGAGAACTAAGCAGTCTATTTATATTTCAATGGAAACTTGAAGGGATGATTCCTCAGTGTTCTTAAAAATTTGTATGTTCCTCACTTTCAAATGGACCAAGAAATGAGGACTGCAATTAATACTAGATAGACGCTAGCTTCTCTTCTTATTTCGACAGTGAGCTATAGGTGCAACTCTTTACAAGATTTTCTTTTTATTTTAGAAGAAAGTAAATGAAGTGGAGAGGAAAACCAAATACAATCAGAGAAAAAGCAAAATACATTTGCAAAAATTAGAAAAATAATTAAAAAATTAAATATAGAAAAAAAAGTAACGAATGATTAGTTGACAGTGCATCAACAAGACCTGACCTTGACATCTATTGGGTTTTGCTACAGTGCGCCCAGTATTAAAAGCACCACCAATAAATGCTCCAATCTTTGTTTGCCACCTGTCTCCCTTCTAATTTCCACATTAAGAGAAGATCATGGGGGACACAAAGTCAAGCATGACATTAGTATAGCATATGCATATATATATATATATATATATCTGTAGCACTGTAATATGCAATGCTTGAAGCACTACCAG
Source organism: Tinospora cordifolia (assembly GCA_030144865.1). Lineage (NCBI taxonomy): Eukaryota > Viridiplantae > Streptophyta > Magnoliopsida > Ranunculales > Menispermaceae > Tinospora > Tinospora cordifolia. The sequence goes on along the minus strand of JAJIYU010006190.1, from coordinate 18,472 downwards.
ATCAAAACCCAGGCGAGAATTGGGAAACACAGCGGGGCGAATGAAAGCGCGCCAGCTGTCATCCTCGCTGTTCGTTTCCATTATTATGCAGTTGTCTCCTCTCGCAGCGGCTCACGTGGAAATTTTATTTTATCTTTTCTAAATTCGTTAAAAATGGAAGAAAAAGCTCAAAATGTCCCGATATTCCCTCATTTTTAATCTAATGAGAAGCCGTTTTAAACGCCCTTTCGTCGGTTTTACTGTTCATTCTCATGTAAGGATCGTAGCGCGCAGAGAGAGGATTTCCTTCTTCGACGCTTCTCTTTCTTATTTCTGATCTCGAATTCGAAATCTCCGTTTATTAATTACAAATTGTGGTGTTAACGTTTCTGATTTTCTTTCTTTTTTATTTTTCCTCATTTTTTGTCCTAAATTGAAAGATTCAAAGGAGCTTCATCGGTGCCTGATATATATTGCTTCATCGCGATCAAGTGTAGGTGCGTTTATAAGGTGGTTTTGTTTTCGATTACGGTTAGATTTTGTTGTATTGGTCTGATCAGATCTATTGGTGTGAAGATTTTTTTTTTTTTGAGTTGTCGGTGTTTCGCGATGATTAGTTTTGCTGTGATCGGTTAGGGATCGTTTTGTTTAAAATTAGGTGATTGATGGTTTGATATTGTTCTAGGTTGTGGAGGGGTTAGAGAGAAGCGATGGCGCATAAAGTAGATCACGAGTACGATTATCTTTTTAAGATCGTATTGATCGGAGATTCTGGTGTTGGAAAATCTAATATTCTTTCGAGGTTTACTCGTAACGAGTTTTGCTTGGAATCTAAATCCACTATTGGCGTTGAATTTGCTACGAGGACACTCCAGGTTAAATTCGCTCTCATGATCTGTAATCTTTAATGTCTAGGGCTGTGTCTTGTTCCTCTTCTCATTGTGTGCATCGATATTTAATTTTTTTCGTTGTTCGTTCCAGCTAATCATTTTTGCTATTCGATAAATCATTACTTACAATAATAAAACACTGATCTTGTTATTTTTACATCCTTTCCATATGTACATTATGATTATCAATCTAGTTTTCTCAGTAAAGCTAATAGCTTGCATCTTGACGAATATCTTTTAGTAGTTGTAAACAGAATCATAACGAATGTTTTGAATAGTGATTTTGATTTAGAGAGACGTCTTTTAGCTGACAAAGGTATTTCCAATTTGTTATTTCTATCATACCCAGGCATGGGCAGTTCATTTTTTGTCACAAAAAAATTTCGTGTGCGATCAGAAGTTTGTGGTTCTTTTAATTAGTCACAGCCAACTACTTCTAATCCTTTTTTTTTTTTTTTGCCTTTTTTTCAATCTATATGTTTTTTTTTTGTGATGAATGGACATATTATAAGCTCAAGATTGTTTTACTCGTTTTCATCAATTTTCTTCTCCTAATTATATAGCATGTCTGAGTTTATCTTAAGAGGGTGACCGATTTAATGAAATGCCGCGTCTTTAGTTTAGGACAACTACTTAGCTAATATGTATATTTGGCTCTACCGAAACTTTAATGTCATACCTCCTTTTCACATGGGGCACAACTATTATTCAGAAGTCAGAGTTTCAGTTTTCTATGCCACGTAGATTTGCATGTTGCAACCAACTTCCGTTTTCATGATCTGACAACAAACAATTGATGCCATTAATTGCTCTCCTCTGGACATGCAAATCACTTGACTAAACTGGGTCCAGATATATGACTACGTGACCTGCTATGACATTTTTAGGTGTAGAGGACAGAACTTCCTTCGGGGTTTCAGCTATTGTTTGATTACTGCTGCTTCTTGTGCTTACCCCAAATAAAGCCATATGAACTTTGGAATTTCTTAAGGTCTCCGTAACGATGAGCTTGTATGGGTTTCCAGCGACTTGAGTGAATTTGAATACAAATGTTTGAAGTGATAACTTTCTTTTTTTGGGAGGGTGACTTCTTATTCGCTCCTTGTCGTTAATTTAGAATGTCATATGGGTTTGACTTGCAGGTTGATGGAAAGACGGTCAAGGCACAGATATGGGATACAGCTGGTCAAGAGAGATACCGAGCCATCACTAGTGCCTATTACAGAGGTGCCGTGGGTGCTCTCTTGGTCTATGACATCACCAAGCGCCAAACCTTTGACAATGTGCAGAGGTGGCTTCGTGAGTTGAGGGATCATGCAGACTCCAACATTGTCATTATGATGGCAGGGAACAAATCTGATCTGAATCACCTCAGATCTGTTCCAGAGGAAGATGCCCAGGTTTTGGCTGAGAAGGAAGGACTCTCATTTCTGGAAACTTCAGCATTGGAGGCTTTCAATGTCGAGAAGGCATTCCAGACTATTTTGACAGAAATCTACCATATCATAAGCAAGAAAGCACTGGCCGCCCAGGAGGTTGCCTCCATGTCACTCCCTGGTCAAAGTACAACTATTAATGTTGGTGATACTTCAGGAAATTTGAACAAGAAAACCTGTTGTTCAACATAAACAAGGCATTCTTGGATTCACCTGGCAGAATATAGGTAATCATGCGAAAGGCTTCTTCTTTTTTGTTATTTTGGCTTGCATGAGAAGCACTATCTAAGATATCCAACTTACTCTTTCATATATTTGCCTTTGAGGGCATAGAGAAACAAATTAGAAAGACATCAAAGTCTGAAAGGACAATTATTAGCGCAAAGAGTCCCTTGTGTTTTTACCTTTGATCTTTTCTTCATTTTGCTCAGTGGCCCTGTGTGGGCACCAAAGAAAAGTATTGAAATGGATTGAGTAGTTGACTTGTGAGTAGATGGTGAAAGTGAACTATATTGTAACTTGGCTTCTCCTTTTATTTGTTGAGCTCTTCCTAACTTGTAATAAGAGTTATCTTTTACCTTCTGAAATGACTTAAGTTCCTTCACTAACTTTTATAGTGTTATTATGTTCCTACTGTTTCACCAACCAATTAGTTTGTTCTACCCATCTTACATTTTATTCTTTAATCATTTCAACTCAGATACTACCAAAAGCTACTGTAGGTTTGCAACCTTTTTTTGTTTTTACAATCTTGTCTATGTTCTTTCAGTGGTATCTATTGAAAGCATCAACACCAGCAATTCACCAATTCCAATACTTTTTAACTCCAATCTCAGAAAAGTTAGATTTGGCTCTTACATGGTGTCAACTTATTATTAGTCTTTTCCTTTCGTGGCTAGCCTTCTTTGCCATTAAAATGAGATCTTCTCGCTTTAGTTTGGTACTTGTTATGATCATGATCAGGTTTGGTTATTAAGTCCTTTTTGCATGAGTGTTGTTAATCTTTTGGAAGGACCCCCCCATATGGCAGGATTCGTTTAATAGGCGGATTTTGCTGCCTAAAACGTGTGAACTACAAACCCAAGGGCCTGAAGATTGATGAGGTGTTGGGCGTAACTTCAAGCCCAGATTCTAGAAGAAAAGTAGGTAATACAGCAACGTCCACAAGTGGTCAGCATCAGTGGGGGAAAAAATAAATAATTAAACAAGGCAAAAAAAAAAAGTGGGGCAGGAACAAGAAATTAATTGATCGTCTGTTCTATCTAGGCGTTTCTACTGTTGAAGTTGGATTGGATTGAATTGTGGCCAAATACTAATTTAACCTAGATAAGTTAGGGTCACAAAAATTAACTTAACTCAACCCATTAATTGGATGTTAGTTTGGATTAGGTTTGTTTATTTAATCAACTAGTATTTTTAATTACAAAATTATATAATCTACTTAACATATCTCTAATTCCAAATTTTATTTATAAAATTATGTGTAAGTCAAATTTGAACAATAGGAAAACAAGTGAAAAATCACATGACAAGAAAGATGAAGATGCCATTGAGCAATGTTTATACCATGGTGGCCTTTGTGAGAACCACTACATCTCAAAGAAACACAGGTTGCAAATGTGGCTAATTTCAGGGTTACCTTATTTTTCTTATAAGGGTTTCCTCGCAAAGTTTGTCCACCAATGATGATTCAGGCCCTAAGATCATGCTGAAATGAACAATAAGTGAATATTTTTGTACTGTCCCTTGTTTTCCAAGGAACAAAATACATAACATAAAGTCAATTTAATTGTGAAATAAACTATTATAGCAAAAATTGATGAATATAACTAATTATTAAGAACTAAAAACAAATACTCCTACTGAACTATATATATGTTTACATACATGGGCATGTGCAATCTAAAAGTTAATAAAGACATGATTTAAGGAAATGGAATAACAAGTGAATGCATGTAAGAGGAATTGAGTATAATAAGGTGATTAAGTAAATAGAGAAACTTGATTAATTGAGTGATGATATGGTCAAAGTACATGCTTCATTAAAAATTCACGTATACATAGGCTTTTAGCTAATTCGGTCAGTAAAGTAAATATTGTTATTTATATTAGTTTGGTCTGATTAATATTAATAAGTGACAAAAACATTTTTACAGCATCTTCAATCAATTATATTAATACTGGAAAATAATTTTTTCTTTGATTCATTTTTAACATCATTTATATTTTTACATTTATATTTAATTTTAACTACTTTTAGAAAAAATAAAGCCAAAAATATTTAAAAAAATACAATAACCCACACCAAAATGGCATTGGGTTAGAATTACAAATACTTTAATAAGAATATTGAAGGTCATAAACCAAAAAAAAAAAGGACACTCGAGGCTCCTAGAAATAATTATTTTTGATTTTTTTTTACATATTTTCTTACAACTCAAGGTTTTTAATTTACTATTTTATATTCAAACATATACACATTATTTAGATAGATTTACTTTTGCAACAAAAATAGACAGAGGATCTCATAAATGGTGTCTGTAGTGCTTCACCTCCTCTTCTGAGCTGTATGGGCACTTTATATGGTTAGATTAGCATTCTCTTTATTTACGTAATTTAATATGAGCAACTGAATGAAAAGTCAGACCCATATAATAATTATTACTATTATTATTATCATTGGCTTTTTCTTTTTTTCTTAATTTAGTCAGTGTGAACCATTGGTGTGTCATGTATGTGGAATGGTGGGCGAATCTCAATTTGTTCTCCATCAGCCTCTTTATCAATGAAAAGATAACTTGGCGTCTTTGTGCATATTTGATGCCGTTCCAATGGGAATTGGGGTGAGATTGTTTCACAAGGGCCATCACCTTGCTGCTTTTGTCTCCTCATGTTGTCATTTTTTGATTTGCTCAATAAATTTTGCAAAAAATTTGTTGGGTTGCTTTGTACATTGAATACACCCATTTGGCAGGAGGGCTTCCCTAAAAACACCTCTTTAGGCTCTTTATATGCTCATTTGGGATCAGGGCTACCCTAAAAACACAGCTCTTTTCTGGCTCTTAAACCTAGTTTGGTGCAAGTCATTTGATCTGAAAGTTATAATAATCATATAATGGTCGAATTACGTATATCATCGTGAGTAGATATATTATTAACACGCTCCTTTATATGTATAATGATATATAGACTAAATTTGTAACAAGGAGCAAAAATGAGAGATAAATGAGATAATAAAGTAAATATGGTTGTAACGAGGTTCAAACATGAGATTTTTTAAATAAATGTCACTTCGATACCATGTTAGAAGTCACTTGACTCAAAAGTTATAGCTATCAGATAAGCGTTTAACTGTATATTTTATTGTGAATAAATAGATTATTAACACGGTTTATAAATTTACTTACTCATGACAAATTATCAACTTACCCGCTTTGTCTTTTAAGCTATGAAATCTGTGGCTACTTAGCTACTACTAAGAACTCATTCCACTTGTTCCCTATAGCTAGAAATAAATAACATTAATTGGTGAATCGCTTGTGTGGAATCCTAAAGGAAGCAAGGATTAAAGACCACAAATTAATCCCAGACCTCTTTTTTCAATTTCTTTTTTTTTTTTTTTACAGTAGAATAAATGATTTAGAAAAATACAGTGGTTGAGGTTAAAAGAACTGACCTTCCCATCAGAACCACTGGTTTTTATGATTCCAAAGCAATAAAGCTTCAATTCCCACCTTTGTTGGGTGGGAATTGAAGCTTTTTTAACTTGTGGAAGTCCCAATCTCATCTTGTCATCCTTAAAGTGGTACATTACTACTTTATGGACTCACCATGAAGCTCACTTTTTACAAATTCATACTTAAAATATATCCTCTAAATAAAAATGATGATACAGATTAAAAAAAAAAAAAAAGCTAAATTAACTTAGACTTCATAATTATTTGATACATGAGTATGTACTTTAAGATACCTGTGATTCTACTATCTGATAATTATAAATATTACAGTTATATAAAAAATATATATGGATAATTACGGCAATTAATTTAACATTTTTATATTAATAATACAACTGCATTTCCTTGATAAATTCATCAGCCACTTTATATTGTATTAGTTGTACACCTTATGTGTAATCTTTTCACATGGTCCCTTATTTGAGCTTCCCCACTCCAAAAAGATGATTTGATGAATTGTCAGCTTGGGCTATACATCCATTGATATCTCTACCCAGAGATGGACTAGGACCTGACCACCGGCCTCTTCCATTTCCAACCACCACTCCCTTCTGCATCAGTGCTCTTGGTATCTATGGCACATCATTGGTGACTTATCAAGAGAGATAACTGTAATATTACAGTACTGCAATCACATCCTATTGATTCGAATTTTCATTGTCTTGACTTCCCCAATTCAAGTTCAAAGAAGGAGCATTGTCAGTGGACACTCCTCAAAAGAGTGATCTCAAAATTTTGTAAATGTTGTTCTTACTGCTTTTCAAAAAATGAACTGTAAAGTAGCTTTCTGAAAACTTATTTTTTAAAAAACTGTTTTTCAATTGGACATCAAACATGCCCTAAAATTCATATCTTCACTATAATATCACCCCTTATTTACTTATTTTGAAGTTGAAATAATATTATGATGAGTTGACTTACACCCTTAAAAAAAAATTGTATATATTGACAATTGATGAGCACTTTCTATTGTGTGTATATATATATATATATATAAAGGAAACATGTGATAATTTAAGACAGTAATGATTAATGACCCATTAATCCTAGTTATTATTTCAAATATAGTGTAATTGAACTAATTAAAAACCAGCTTCAGTAGATTATATATTGATATTGGGGCTGCTGTGTTTATATAATGTTATCTTATCTTAATGTGGTTAGCACTTAAACGCATGAAATTCCAATGAAAGCACTACCAATAGGAAAATGCAGCACCCAAAATGCCTATAAGATCCACCAGCTTCATTTCCAATTGACATCCACATGTGTCACAATTATCTTACTACCAATAGGAAAATAATTTTTTATTATTTTTTAATTATATATATATAAGGGTCCCCGAAAAATAATGGGCCTATGGCCGTCACCCTATCCTTGATGACATATTGTATGTATATATAAAGTCTAATGAGCATTGTTATAAGATTATTGAACGGCAGGTTTACCAATTCAAATTAACGAGTTATTTAAATCATTAAGATTCTTACCATATGACATGCCATTATAGCTCACGCACTTATTTTAAAAAACCTTGCAGAAGCTTGAATGAATGAAAAATGGTTTTAAATTGAACATTTTAATAATCTTCTTTGCTGGATAGGATAATGTAGCAATATGGTGAACTTGGTATAATTTTAAATTTTGAACATCTTATTGTAACAAGTTTAGAATGTGATCTTTCCCCAATGGACATATGGATTATCATCTTTAAAGAAAGAGGAATATTTTAAAAGGTACAACTAAATTTACAAAGTAAAAAGACTTGAGTAGTTAGATTTTCAGCATCTAAAAATCTAATGTTTTCATAATAACTATTGCAAGCGGATCTATCAGGTATGAAAATTGTTCTCCCTTGCTGCTCATAAATCCACTGAATAATAACCGCAGAGTTAAGCACCTCAATGGGATGAAAAATATTCATTGATTCATTTTTAGAATTCCCTTTTGTTTTTTGTTATTTTCTTGTATTTTGAGAAACTAATAAAAGTATTTTATGATCGCAATCAATGAGAGTAGACATAAGAGAATGACATCATGGGATCAGTGTAGTACAACCGAAGGTCTTGCGCGTGCGTGATCAAAACTTAAAGAAGTCTATGTTGTTGATTTAATGCAAGGTGGCCTCATTTATGTTTTATTAGAACCCATAGTAAAGTGTGACAACAGTTTAAAGATTTTTGTATCAATCCAGTTACAAACGTTTTCATCTAAACGAGATGCCAGAGAATACGCTTAGCTGAATTGTTATCAATTTTAGGACTGATTGGCTTTAATTATTTTATTTTATTTTTTATGATGATATCTATCACTATTCCCTACACATCTAAACGACAAAGACAAAAGCAAGAGATGGTAGATATGAACACATCTACAAAATTCGCATTCACAAATCGGCTAGATATGTATATCATCATCTACATAATAATGTATACATCATTGGTCAGACAAGAGCTAGCTATAGCAAGATAGCGACTGTACCTTGTCATGGTAATGATATTTCTAATTGGGCAGTTGAAGAATAACATGACCAATAGCTTTTTCTTTTTATAACTAATATTCAAGGGCAGCTTTCATTTTTGACTCTCTGGTCCTTGAGCATTAATTGGAAAACAGTGCGTAGTGGGCGAGTTAAAGAATGCTATATATTCCATGTCTCTATTCCCAACAAAGACCCATCTCAGTGGAAGCAATGAATACTTTCTCCTTATATAATCATGGCCATAAGCTGCCTCAATCTTCATCCTCAATCGCAATACCAAGAGATTTGTTTGTTTAAGCTCTTTTGACAAAGCAACTGGTGGCTTCTCCTCTATATATATTGGACTTCAACCCTCTTTCAACCACTCACCAGAAATATATGATCATAATAGTTTCTCCTTGCTAGCTACCTCTTTCGAATAGCTTTTTTTGTATGATTTCTCATGTACCCTTTACTGTTCTTCTTCAATAGTAAGCTCTGGCTTGCTAGCTAGCTCTGTGAGTTGGTCAACAACTTGGAATTAAAGCTCTCAACATCTTTGACACACACACACACACACACAGACGTATATATACATATATATTTATATCAGTAGTGTAAGTATGGAGCAAAACAAGAGAAAGGGAGGAGAAGAACATGAAGAAGTTGAAGAGAAGAAGTGGGTTTATGATTCTTCAGTGGATCACAAGGGTCGAGTTCCTCTTCGATCCACAACTGGCTCTTGGAGGGGTGCTCTCTTCATTCTCGGTAATTTTTTAGATTGTTAATTTTCCTGTCAGTTAGATATAATTATCAATTTCAAGCTTGTTAATTCACTAATTCTTTTGTTCAAGTAGTATTAATATTTGTTAAGCAATAGTATTGGAATGCTCCCATGTCTTTCTATATGATGTTATATTTGATTAATTATTGAAAAACCATGCGTGATGAGCACAACTTCCTCTTCATCTATGGCTTTGTTTCACTCTGTTACTCTGATTTTCACAGAGAATGGATTTTCTAGTGAACTGATGACTAGTACAATTTGGCTTATTACATATTTGAAGAATACCGATCACTGTTAAATTTAAGGAAAAGGAGATCGAACTTGTTCTTTGCACGGTTAGAAGAAGGGTCAAGCATATACAGATATGAAAAATGCTTTGACATCACGCTTTTTGAACACACTTTATTCTTATTACCTTTGGAGTTTGTGGATCGCCTCGAATCATGTATCGACATATGATAGAGGCAATCCAACAACTCCCAAGGGCAATAAAGTGTGTAGTCAAACATTACTTAAAAATATACATTTCATGAGAGAAAATTCAAAAACAGATGGACCCCTTTGGTACTTCCAATATTATAGTAATTGTCTATCGTAAACTTGATGAGATAAAACAAGAAGCTGCTAGGTGCAAATCAAATCAATTGTATTACCACAAAAGATAGGGAATTTACAACCCATCAGAGTGTATATTGGATCACCAGGGAGGTTGCGGGTTTGAACCCCTCATAGGTCCTCTTGCCTAGATCTCCTGGTTATGGTCTTGTTGGTGAAAAGCGGGCCTTAGTGGGTTAGGCAGATCGTAGGAGAAGGATACCATCATCTTAAAATAAAACAAAATAAAATAAAATTCTTAAAAACCATTTTGCCACAAGTGATTAAAATTTTGTAGCTAATTCCCTTATCCACCATAGTGATACTTGAACCGAGGACATATTTCCTTATTAAGAATCGGACTATTTCAATGGTTTCAGACTGTAGGGTATTATCATTTGTCCATTCAATAATAAATTAAGCAGTTTTGTCTTAGTACACACTATAAGATATTGATACATCTTGTTTGTTTAAAGCTGATCTAGACATATTTACTGATACTGTTAAGATTGGTTTTGATACAGCAATTGAATTTAGTGAAAGGTTGAGCTACTTTGGATTAGCAACAAATCTCATCATTTATCTCACAAAAGTAATGCATCAAGATCTTAAAACAGCGGCAAAAAGTGTCAATTACTGGGCAGGAGTAACAACAATCATGCCTTTAATTGGCGGGTTTCTAGCCGACGCATACTTGGGGAGGTTCACTGCAGTTCTGATATCTTCAGTCATTTATCTTATGGTATTAATGCAATCCCATTCTTTAGCTTCTGTTAATGTATCCGTAGAAGCTTTCTATGTGGAGTATGATCATGAAAATGTAGATAATTTCTACCGCTAGATAGCTATCTAGAAAATGAGATCATTAGCTAGTTAATTAAGATTATATGAATCAATATCTTATGGAGAATTTCATTTGTCTTTCAGGGTCTGAGTCTTATGACCATGTCAGAGCTCATTCCAAGCTTGAAGCCTTGTGCTTACACGGTTAAGTACTGTGATAAGAGCAGGAAGATACACGATGTAATATTCTTCTTTGCTATCTACATGATCTCCGTGGGAACTGGAGGGCACAAACCCTCGTTAGAGAGCTTTGGAGCAGATCAGTTTGATGATGATCATCCCGGGGAAAGGAAGAAGAAAATGTCCTACTTCAACTGGTGGAACTTTGGCCTTTGTGCTGGTCTCTTAATTGGTGTAACTCTCGTTGTTTATGTGCAAGATGAAGTTGGCTGGGGTGCTGCAGATATCATTCTTACTGTGGTTATGGCCATTTCGGTTATCATTTTTCTCTTTGGCAAGCCATTTTACCGATACAGGTTGCCCAAAGGGAGCCCATTAACTCCTATGTTGCAGGTTCTACTGGCTGCCATTTCCAAGAGAAATGTCAGTCTACCTTCGGACCCAGCATTGCTGTATGAGGTCCCCAAGTCAGAGAAGACCCAAGGGAGACTTCTCTGCCACACCAATAAGCTCAGGTAATAACCTACTAATTATATAACGTAATGAATGTTCCCTTTTTTGTTTTTGAGCTAACACTTTTCAGTCTTCAGTTTTCTTGACAAAGCTGCCATCATTGAAGATGAGGAGCGAATACCAATGACAATGCAACAACAAAATCCATGGAGACTAGCCACAGTGACCAAGGTGGAAGAGTTGAAACTTGTTCTCAATGTGCTCCCTATATGGCTCAGTTCTTTAACATTTGGATTAAGTATAGCACAAACCTCAACCTTCTTCATCAAACAAGGAAGCTATATGAACCGCAAGATCGGCAAAAACTTTGAGTTCCCCCCGGCATCCATCTACTCCCTCGCTGCCATTTCAATGCTACTCACAGTCTTTGTATACGACAGGATCATTGTGCCTATTCTAAGAAGACTAACAGGGAACGAGCGAGGAATCAACATATTACAAAGAATTGGAATCGGCCTAGTATTTTCCATTATAGCAATGGCCGTAGCCGCAATTGTAGAAAAACAGAGGCTTAAAATGGCAAACATGGAGGCTTTACAAGGAAGGGGAGTTGGGCCGATGTCCATGAGTGTGTTCTGGCTAGCTCCCCAGTTCATAATTATGGGCATTGGAGATGGTTTTACACTTGTGGGATTGCAAGAGTACTTTTACGACCAAATGCCAGATAGCATGAGAAGTTTGGGAATAGCTTTTTATCTAAGTGTGATTGGTGCTTCAAACTTTCTCAGCAGTATGCTTATAACAGTTGTGGATCAAGTGACAAAGAAGGGTGGTGGCAAGAGCTGGTTTGGGAAGGATTTGAACCATAGCAGATTGGATAATTTCTACTGCTTGTTGGCAACCATGAATGGTGTGAACTTGTTTGTATATGTGTTCTTGGCCAGCAAGTATTCTTACAAGAGGGTTCAGAGTAAGGTTGCTGTTGTAGATTCAGGTGAAATAGAGAAAGCGCAAGATCAGAGGGCTCAAAGTGTATAATATGTTAGCATTTTGTCAAGCTCTTCAATGACTTGATATCTAACTTGTTTGTCATAGTTTCTAGGTTCATGTGCAATGCAAGTGTAGTAGTGAAGGTTCTATGGCTCATTAATATATATATATCAGATCCGCTACCTTTGGCCTTACACCTTTCTTTAAATTTCTCTAATTTAAATTTAAGAATGTATTAAGCCCGTGATAAAATATTAATTAAAAAATTTAATATAATTGACAAAACTTTTTTGTGATTATTTAATTAGAGATAAAAATTAATTTATTTTTTAAATTAATTTATAAAAAGTTTTGTAATAAAAAAATTTTGGTAAAAAAAAATATGTAGACCTGAGAAACTTTGTTCTCGTCATGTTTACTAACCAAATATAATAAAATGAAATTTTCTCAAAAAAATTAAATCTTTGAGAAAATTTTAGGTTTTTACCAACCAAAAGCACCGAAGTATTTATACATCATCAATTATTTACACTCAAGTAAAACTCATTGGCCATGCTAAAAAATTGAATTAACAAGGACATTATTTTTTAAAATTATTATAATTTCCCTCCAAGTAACCTTGTTAGGATCCCTTAACATGCTAAAAAGTAAATATAACAAAAAAAAATGGCATAAGAGCCCTAGATAGCAACCATACTATTTATGCTTTCACTTTTATTAAAAAAAATTGAAAAAACTAAAAAAGCTTTTATTTATTTAAAATGAGAAAGGATCAAACCCCCCCGATTCCTGTTAAAGAATGTTCATGCGTATTTTGAGAATTAAACAATATTATGACAATAATTAATTTGGGTGGTCTTTATTCCAGTAAAACATAAAATAAAAACCTTTGCACGCATCCTATTAATATAATAATAATAATAATAATAATAATGATGATATTAAAGTGTAAAAAACCTAAATTAATATAAATGAAGATGATTAATTAGGAAAATTACAAAATACCTATACTTTAAACGCTGACTGAACCATTCCATGCGTGTGTGACCTTCCAAAGCCAAATATTAAAAATTAATACAACTGTTAACTACAAATCATCCACGTGTTAAAGATTAATATTAAAAATTTGAAATCATATAAATCCAAGATTTGATGCAAAAATATTGTGCGAATCAATCTTTTTTTTTTTTTTTTTGAACGCCAATCAATAGCACCTTATTGAACAAAAAAAAATCAATCGCACCTCTTCAAAAAATAAATATAGATATAAATTCTCGTGTGATATTATTAAAAATTAATGATAAAAATCCTAATATTCCTACCAACCTTTCTTGTCGTATTTCTCCTTCTATCCTCTTTTATTACACTCTCTGATGTCTAAGAATTTTAACATGAATCTAATATTTTTATAATTTTGTTTTACTATATGAATAAAAAAAAAATTGTAAGCTATTGAAGAAGTTAAATCAGTCTTCACCCTTAGCAACATATGTACTTCGTTTAAAGACCATTTTAATATTAAAAAAAAAAAATTAAACCAAAATGAAAATAGAGCGACAATGTATTTAAGTTGAAACCCAAATTGCTGTATTTGTGTTATAAAAGGTAGACCTAGTTCTTTTGTTGGCAATTAATAGGGTGGACAGGCTGTTGAAGGCAACATAAGTGTGAGCCCTTGGTAGGGCAAACAACATAAAATGTGAAATGTAAATAAGTTTTAAATTTAATGTATTTAAAACCCAAGCTGAAGCGATGTTTTTTTTTTTTTTTTTTTGGGTAAAATTTTGTCACAAACTTATTTAAAAACCTTCAAGACAATGATTTTTAACCTTTTGCTTCAAAAAATTCAGAGATTTGATTTTTAAAAAATTTGGATAAGTTAACAAAAAAAAGAAGGTAAAAGGAATGATTTCTTTTTTCGTCGAGGATTAGAAGTAGTGTTTGGTAATTTTACTTCTAACCTCCATAAAAATAAAAAATAAGAAATAAAATGTCCTTTTTTTTCCAACTATGATTGAAACAGTGATATAATATTTACGAGAAAAGGCAAAGAAAGAGTAATTTTCTTTAGTAGTGCTTAAATAGCTTGAAGAATTGTAAATTAGAGTTAAAGTAAAAGTAAAAATTAAGTAGAGCACCAAGAAGGAGAGCGTAAAAATATGAATAGTAGTATAAGTGTGATTTTAAAATAACTGCACCAAAAATAAAAAATTAAGAGAAAATTATAAAATATGTTGTTATTTTAAAAATATTATAAAAAATATTTTTAAGAAGTTTTTTATTTTCAATTTTGTCAACATTATAGTTTTATTTACAATAATACTATACGTTAAAAGAGGCATGCCAAAGTATACATTATATTCGAGCCCTAATTTTTCAATTTCGACTTCTAGGACTGCGATTGTGCCCTAGTTTTACAATCATCCATCATTACTAATCGTTATTTACTAGTCATTTCTCTACTTGTCGTTATTTTTTCTTCTACTAAGGTTCCGACTTTACTCATTTTTCTCTACTCATCTTTAATTTTTGTATACAAATGGTGAAATCAACAGCGATGGTGAATGTTGTAACATCTTCAAGCAATATATGCTCTCTGGGCATCATGAGAACCGTCGATTCTGAAGAGTTACCCACCTACGGTCCCCTTTCCAATTTTGTGAAGAAGGAAAGACAGCAAGTGACATTCACCAAGAACGCCATCCATTTCATCCCTCTTCTGCTTGTTATTTGTGTTGTTATCTCTGGTTCTTCTCCAACCAAGGTAACTAAGTGAAAATACTTATATATTTATTTATCAAATCTACTCTCAGTTGTTAACTTTTTGATGGTTTTGAATGGTTGTGAGAAGTGGGTGGGTGGTGGAACTTTTTTTTTTTTGTTGGGAACGAGGTTTTGGTGTAGTTTTGAACGATTTTTTAGAAAATTTTGTTGCATACCCAATTGTTCCAATGTGGCATTGATGATGATTATGTTGAAGAAGTATTCAATGCTGTCGTAGGGACTATATGTTATTGATCTTTGGACTAGATGTCATGGTCTTTAGGAGCTATTTGGGATACAACATTTTAGGGAATAGAATTTCTTATAATTACTTGCTCTTTATTCTATTTATTTATTTTTTTAATGCAACTTTGCAAACTAGAAAATCTAGTTTTAATTTGCAATTTTTACAATTTTTTAGGTAGTAATCTTATCTTATTGTGCATCAAATGAACCCTTGAAAAAGAAATATATATATATATATGAAAAATGATTGAAAACTAGCTTGTAAGGATAGGGTTGTTTACTAGTTATATATTGTGCAGGATTATGGAAACAGAGGATGTCTATTGCTTACTCATTCTGATTGATTGCAGGTAGGCAATGTGGGAGTATGCTAATAGATGGTTATTGGTTGATGTTGACATGCAGAGATGGGGATGGGGGATAAAGATAATTCAGTTGCTACAAGAATTAAAGGCTTGAGGATAGATGAAGATATTGAAGTCATTGGTAGCAAAACTGGGTTGTTAGAATTGGATGACTTGGATATACCAAAACAAATGCCCATGAACAACAACAAAATTGGTTGATCTTTTAAGAGCCACCCTACTTACCGATTTCTAAGTTTTAGAAATCTAGTATAACAACTATTATACATGAGGCATGACAAAGAAGCCAATATACATAAAATATGCTGGAAATATATAAAAAAAATCTAAACACAAACCTATTGTTTTGATGACAAGTGAAAGGAAACTCATGACAAACACTGTATATAAGAAATATACAAATAATAAACCATAAATATGTGCAAAATATTTTTTTTTTTGTAGAGATGTTGAATAATAATCAAGAAAACAGATGGTTGTATACAAGAAATATATGAATAATATATAAAAATATATAAAAAAAAATATATAGAAAATATGCAAAGAATATTTGTGTAAAATTTTCATCAATATATACAAAAAATATATAGTAAATAAAACTGTCATCATTATACACAAAAAATATACCTAAAATATACAGTGATATTCCTGCAATATGATGTGGATGTAAAAGTTAGTCAGAACTATAATTATGTTTTCTGAGTTTAGTTGTTTTGGGTAAAACTGTCACTATAATATGCTATTTGTATATGTTAAATATACAAAGTATATACCCAGATTGTACATGCACCATGTGTATGTCAGTAACAACCAATTATAACTGTCAGTTTGTAATGTGAATGAAGTACATAACTAACTTCAATCAAATGTATCATCTATATATTTATTCATTTATTTAGCAAATCAGTCAATCATAATTATCATTACAATAACATTTCTACCTTGTTTGAAAATTTTCGAACTATACACATATGAGGGGTTTATTTTTGTTTTGGTGCATTTCTACATTTTTCTTTCGTCCCATCCTACCACATTTCTCACCTTTTATACTTGTTGTTGTTTCTAATCCTGATTTGAACCTTTTCTTTTTAGGCCTTCTTGGTCAAACTCTTCCACTTAGATGTAGTACAACCTCATTTTTAACAATTTTTTTGGTATACTCCATTTACATTCTTTTCCTATCGAATATACTATACCAATATACGTGGCAATCATCGATTCCTTTGTATAATATTTCAAACAATAAATGTAAACGTCCATATATTTCTCATTAATCACAACAACTGTATGTGGATATAGTATCTCATCCATTTGAAACCTGTTGCAAGTGCATGTTTTGTCATTTACATTGATTGTGTATTTTCCTTCATACTTATTGACAGTATATACTTCATCATTGCATCCTCGTAACTAAAAATATAAAAAAAAAATTGTATACACTAAATATACAGAAAATATACCAGAAATACACAGAACATATGTATAAACTACTTTTCCGCAGAGATAAGTTGCATAATGATCAAGAAAACATATTGTATACACCAAATATATAGAAAATATATATTAAAAATATATATATATATATAATATACACAAACTATTTTTTGATATAGATGTTGAGTAATGATCAAGAAAATAGATTGTATACACTAAATATATAAAATATATACTAAAAATATATATACACGAAATATGTTTTTCAAAGTTTGTTTTTTGGTAATCATGTCATCATTATATACTTTTTGTATGTGTTAACTTCAATCAAATGTATCAATATGGGGATAATTGCATTATATAAACTTTCAAATAATATTCAACATATATACATATTACATTATGTAAATGTCATTCATATATAAACTAATTGCAGTTTTTCAGCTTTACAATCACACATCATACAAAATTAAGTTAACAACAACTTACATTATCATATATTGTCAATTTCTATAAATTAAGTCTTATGCAAATTAAATCCAACCATGATATTGCATACGCACTTCAAAATTTAAATATAATCTTTTGTCATACTCTCATTCTTTTTTATGATGTTCTCTTTTTCTATTATGCACAGATCAATCAAACAATTTCAGCTTACACTACAAGAAAAAACACTTTTCACAGCATGTCAAATAAGCCGTAAAAAGTATATAACAGCATGTGGTCCTATGCCGTCGTTCAATAAGTCGTGGTAAGGGTACAAGTATTAACGACGTACATATAACTTTCTACGGATATCAAATATGCCATGAAAAATTATTCACATACATAGTTGAAGTTAGATAATGCGCTGTAAATTGTATTTTAACAACATGTAGGACAAGCTATTATATTATCTATAACGACATGTGGAACGAGCCATCATATTTGCTATAACAGCATGTAATACAAGCCATTACAATATTTATAACGGCATGTGGAACAAGCCATCATATTTTCAATAACAGCATGTAATACAAGCTGTTACAATATTTATAACGGCATGTGAAACAAACCGTCATATGTTCAATAATGGCATGAATAACAACCCGTTATATAATTTATAATGGCATATGGAACAAGCTGTTATATTGTCTATAATGACATGAAAAACAAGCCGTTATATATATAATTTAACGACATGGATGACATGTCGTTATATTGTATGTAATTGTAACACCCTCAGCTCTCGTTCTTTCTCTATTACATAGGTCATAGGTAACGTGGTTGTCTCGTAGCTTGAGACGTCATTTCTTCTGAGTGCAGTCAGTCCTGCTTTCTATCTGAGAACTGGGGATATTACTTTTTCTTTTCCTCATTTATCTGTTAGTT
>JAJIYU010006189.1:0-21131 GCA_030144865.1 Tinospora cordifolia | reverse complement strand
ACATATATTCAATCAATCATCTTCAAAACATCATCACACATGCAAGACTTATTCAAATTAAAATAAAGAAGTAGAAGTTAGAAGTTACTTCCACCTTAAAAATGTCTCTTCAGTACGCCTCTAAAATTCGGCAGAGTTTCATTGCTTCAAGACTTCCAAACACTTAAGAACTCTCAAGAATACTCAAGAACAGTTCAAGATTACTCAAGAACTGAGAGGATTGCCAATTATAAACTCAATTCCACAACCTAATTTGTGTAGATATGTTTTATTGCACATATCCTTTTATTTTGCTAATTTTTCCCTTTTAATTCTTTATTTTTGTATTTATTAGATAGTTTTCTATTTCTTTAATATCTTTAATGCCAACAATTAAATAATCTACATTTTTTATTTCCTTGTATTTTTATTTATTTTATATTTCATTTTCAGATAATCATTTTTATGTAATTATAAATTGATATTTATAAGATGTTTTATTTATTTTAAATAAATACACGTTCACTACATTTTTATTTAATTATATAAATTTGTCTATGTACATATTCTTATAATATGTAGTATTAACATTTATTATGCTAACACACACCTTATTCATACACATATTAACCTATATGTGTATATATACTTTATTTTTATTTATTTATTAAGCAACTATTTAAATTTCATAATTAATTCTACTAATTTGAGATTTTTATTTAATTATCAAATTAAGGTCTTATGTGCCTAATTTATATTATATCTCCAATATATTTTATTTTTCATGTGCCAACCCATGATTTATACCCAAAATTTTTTTAAAGTCTTTGAATTTAATTCACTGAACTTATTTTATTTATTTTAAATTATTTGACAAGATTATGGGGTATTACAACCTACCCTCCTTAAAAAAATTTCGTCCTCGAAATTATACTCATTCACTTGGGCGTCGTTTTGTCAGGTGGTTTGGTTTTGACTAAGTTGGTACGCCCAAGGGCTTTGCTAGTTTGATAGGCTAACACTTAATTAAAATGGTACACTTGGAGTTCTTAATGAAATAAATTTTATTAATTGAGATAAATGGGTATAAAGCCTTATTCCAACTCGAAATTCATAAATGCGAACATATCGCAATCTAAAGGTCTCCCTACTACTACTCATATTCAAAATTAGTCCATTTGCCCTAACGTTGGACTATGAGGGTTTCTACTAGGGGTCTTGATCTTCCTGAGCCAACATTTTAGCTTGGTTCTCACCATAACCCTTATTGTCTTGAGGCTGAGGAGCCTAAACAGGTGTAGTTGGACAATTTCTGGCAAAATGCCCCCTTTGTCTGCACACATAGCACAACCCTTGTCTATTAGCCTACTACTTTTGTCCCTTTTCAGTTTGGTGAGTTTGTTTCTGGTTACCGCTTTCCTTTCCCGTCTTTTGATCATTTTGTGATTTCTTGTTTTTATTCCTTATGGAGCGTTTGAAGTGGACATCCTTTCTTATTGAATTAATCTCAACTGTCCTTCCTTTGGGCATAGTTAGTCTTAAAGGTATGACTAGTTCATTAATTCTCATTCTTAGTTCATTCTAAACGTCAGGTCGTGACTGTAAAGTCCTCATCACTTGCTCGACTGCCTATTGAGTGATGTTTGCTATTATCTCTGACGATAGGACGGAAGCTGCTGCCACATGTACCCCTCGGTTACTTTGATCAGGTGTATTGGTGTTTTCTTGGATTCCTTCCATTATCTACAAGCCAAAGCCACTTTAGTATCCCAAAAGGTATCATAGAAGTTTCAACTAGGACATTCATTTAGGCTACTCACCCATCTTTTCTTATCTTCACGATACTAAGTGTTTTTTAGACTTGAGAAATGGTCATCTTTTCTACATTGTATGTTGTATTCGTTTCCTCAAGTTTTCATTTCGTTCGTACTATCATAACTCTAGGTTCATGTCTCTAGGTTCTCGATTTATTCAGTAGCCTAAAGGTTTTTCTTCTAGGTTCTTTTCATGCATGGGTACAGGATTTGGTCTTAAAACAAATAAACATTACAGCATGCATATCACAAAATCACACAATCATGCTAGCACAGCAAGGTTCCAAGCTTCCACCTAAGTTTTCAGCTTCAAGCGTCCCATACCACTCTACCCCTTCCACTTAGGTTTTCATCCAGAATAGAACTGCACCCAAACAATTTTGCAAATGTCTCGATAACTAAGGTTCCCGAGCCTACTATACTCCGCCGTCCCATACTAGAGAGCATAGAAAAACTTGTTCTGCCAGAGTTACCGATCATTCACCACACATGGTCCATCATTCTCCAAGTCCAGGCTTCCTCCATACCCCCGAATTCCTATGCATCCCATACTACATAGAAACTGAAAGATACAGACACTTCCCGGTCTCGTGTCCTGATCAAACAATTTTCTATTTTCACACATGTTTTTATCTCTAGCCTATGCCCTAGAGATTTATGCTCTTGATCCACTGTGCCACTCTATTTCTACCTAGGGTCCCTTTTTTTTGGGACCTATGGTTCAATCTGGTTGACTCACAACCTTTGTCTAGTCAAGATACCGTATTTGGCATCTTTTTCGACTTCTATTCACTTTCTTGCCCTAATTTTTCACCTTATAGTTTTCTTTTATAGAAAATAAGAGTGTTCTTTAACTTCGACTACTCATATGAGCTGGTGGGACAACCTCTAGATCGGGCGGCGAGACCGAAGTCTGCTTAGCAACCGCGCTTTCTAGGGTGGGATAACCCATCTTCCTTTCAATGTTTAGCTTTACTCAGGACAAGGCTTACCCAGTATCAGCTCAACTTGTAGTCTTTGTATCCAAACAAAACATTTCAAAATATATTTTTCCTTTTTGAAAACACTTTCTAAAATATTTTTCAATTTTCAAAAATAGAAGGTAGGGCAGTAAGTTTCAATCTAGTTCAATGTAAAACCCTAATTTGAGTTTCTAATTCTTTTCAAACAACTAATGTTTGACTTTCTAATTTTTGCCAAGTATTTCTACTAACTAAGCTCTGATACTACCTTTGGTATCAAAGTAACTTTTTGATCTTTGGCCTAGAACTAATGCCCAGGCTCTGATACTACCTTTATAACACACCAACCCCCGTATCTTTAAGTATTGGACACGACCACCATTCTCTTGACGGTGGGCTAAACCAAACGGCAGGCCGAGCCGGTATTACTTTACAAGTGACACACACTTGATTTTCTTTCTTTTTCAATTATTTCATGCCTTGATTGTATTTAACAGAACATAACTTAAATTTAAGAATTTAATAAGGCAATAATAAAAGAAATAACTGAAATTCATAAACTCAATTAATTAAATAAAATTGAGTACATAATTTGATCTTGAAGGAAAACTATTGCAGTGAAAGATTCAAAACTTGGGCAACATGCCCTTACATAGAAATTAAAAACTTTTTAAATAAAAGAACCTAACTAATTTTCATGGTCTTCATGTAAATCAATTATCTGAAAAATAGAAGGAGGGGGTGAGCACATAGCCTAGTGGATCTTTCTAAATATCTAAATCATTATTTCAATTCAAACAAACCAAGCATATCAAACATTTTTTTACATTAGGCGATTCAAACAAATTTCTTGTTTATCGTTGACATTCAAACCGAAAGAGTTTAATATCTGTGTTCCACATCGTAGGGAGAGAGAATGACAAACCAAAACTCAAATTCCAAAATCTATGAAGTGGGATCACTCTTGGAAACCCAATTCAAAATCATCAATGGTAAACCAGCAAGCTGGGTCGGGGGGTAGAACACACACGATGACACTATGCAGTCTATCATTGAGCCGGTACGTGGATTGAATAATTATTTAATTTTTTCTTAGTGAGAAAATACACAATATCGGATTAAACCATCAATGCAACATATACAAAACATGAATCATTAATAATTATTCATGGCACAATTCATGTATAACATGCATCAATATTCTTAATTTCTAAACATGCATAACATGTGTATTCATAGCACATCAAATAAATAAAACATGCATATTAAAACATATATTCAATCAATCATCTTCAAAATATCATCACACATGCAAGACTTAGTCAAATTAAAATAAAGAAATAGAAGTTAGAGGTCACTTCTGCCTAAAAATGTCTCTTCTGTATGCCACTGAAATCCAGCAGAGTTTCGTTGCTTCAAGACTTCCAAACACTCAAAAACTCTCTAGAACACTCAAGAATTCTCAAGAACACTCAAGAACAGTTCAAGATTAATCAAGAGCTAAGGGAATTGCCAATTATAAACTCAATTCCACTTTCTAAATTGAGTAGATATGTTTTATTGCACATATCCTTCTATTTTGCTAGTTTTTCCCTTTTTAATTCTTTATTTTTGTATTTATTAGATATTTTCTATTTCTTTAATATCTTTAATGCCAACAATTAAATAATCTACATTTTTCATTTTCATGTATTTTTATTTATTTCATATTTCATTTTCATATAATCATTTATATAATTATAAATTGATATTTATAAGATGTTTTATTTATTTTTAATAAATACACGGACAATACATTTTATTTAAGTATATAAAATTGTCTATGTACATATTCCCATAATATGTAGTGTTAACATTTATTATGCTAACACACATCTTATTCATACACATATTAACCTATATGTGTATATATACTTTATTTCTATTTATTTATTAAGCAACTCTTTAAATTTCATAATTAATTCTACTAATTTGAAATTTTCATTTATTGATCAAATTAAGGTCTTATTTGCCTAATTTATATTATATCTCCAATATATTTTATTTTTCATGTGCCAACCCATAATTTATACCCAAAAATTTCTTAAAAACTTTGAATTTAATTCTCTTAACTTATTTTATTTATTTTGAATTATTTGACAAAATTCTTGGGTATTACATCTGTAGATCCGAAGAAGGTGGAAGCAGTTATGAATTGGAAGTAACGTAAGATTGTTACAGAGATCAGGAGCTTCTTAGGTCTAGCTAGGTACTATAGAAGATTCATTCGAAATTTCTCCAAACTGGCAGAACTGATGACCAAGCTGACCAAGAAAGGAGTTAAGTTCGATTGGAATGAGAAGTGTGAGCAATCATTCCAAGAGCTGAAGAGGAGACTGACTACAGCCCCTATCCTAGTCACTCCAACCCATGGTGTTACCTATACCCTCTATACTAATGCTTCACTGAGTGGACTTGGAGCAGTGTTGATGAAGGAAAGATAAATAATCGCTTATGCTTTACGACAACTGAAGGTCCATAAGAAGAATTACCCTACTCACGACCTAGAACTGGTGGCCATTGTGTTTGCCCTGAAGATTTGGAGACACTACCTTTATGGCGAGAAATTTGAGTTGTTTTCAGATTACAAGAGCTTGAAGTACATCACACCCAGAAGGAGTTGAACATCAGGCAACGGAGATGGATGGAGTTCTTGAAAGACTATGATTTTCAACTACACTACCATCCGGGGAAGGCCAATGTAGTGGTTGATCCCTTGAGTAGGAAGTTCAACAAACAGAAGGAGGAGAAAGGTTAGATGTACCAGTTGATTGATGATTTTAGGTTGGGTGTGACCCTAAATGAAAAGCAAGCCTACCTCTACACTATGTCTTGTCAACCAAACTTTTTGTACCAGATTAAGGAGGAATAGAGACAAGACAAATGACTTACCAATTTAATCAAAGGAGTTACACAAGGAAGCCATATTGACTTTAGGTAAGATGCTAAGAATATCCTAAGGCTCGGTGAAAAGATATGTGTACCTCAGAATGGGCAGAGTAACCAGACCATACTGGATGAGGCTCATTAGACTAAGTATACCATGGACCCAGGCGGGGACAAGATGTACCAGAACCTCAGGAAAAGCTACTGGTGGAGAGGAATGAAGAGGGATGTGGCTAAGCATGTCTCTAAGTGCTTAACATGTCAACAACAAGTAAAAGCAGAACATCGAAAACCCTCTGGAATGTTACAACCACTCCCTATCCCGGAATGGAAGTAGGATGACATTGCTATGGACTTTGTCAGTGTTTTACCTAGAAACCAAAAAGGAGAAGACACTATTTGGGTTATTGTGGATCGTCTCACCAAAGTGGCTCATTTCTTGCCAAACAAATCCACAGACCAAGTCAGTAAGCTGAGAGAACTATATGTGAAGGAGATAGTAAGGCTGCATGGTGTACCCAAAACTATTGTGTCTGACAGAGACTCTCGCTTCACTTCACAATTCTGGCAGAGTCTACAGAAGGAGATGGGTACTAAGCTCACCATGAGTACAATATTTCACCCTCAGACGGATGGACAATCTGAGAGAGTTATTCAAATTTTAGAGGATATGTTGAGGTCTTGTGTTTTAGACTTCAAGGGGAATTGGAGCAAGTATTTACACTTAGCGGAGTTTGTCTATAACACCAGTTATCAAGCAAGCATAAAGATGGCTCCAGTCGAGGCTCTATATGGGAAACCTTACAGATCACCTAGTTGTTGGGCTGAGCTTGAAGACCATGTATTAATTGGGCCAGACTTGGTGGAAGAGATGAACAACCAAGTCAAGTTGATACAAAGGAGGCTGACTACTGCATAGAGTCGTCAAAAGAGTTATGCAGACAATAGGAGAAGACCATTAGAGTTTCAAGTTGGGGACAAAGTATTTCTGAGAGTCAGTCCTCAAAAGGGTATCAAAAGGTTCAGATTCAAAGGGAAGAGGTTTGTCGGACCCTTTGAAATACTTAGAAGAATCAAAGAATGTGCTTACGAGTTAGATCTACCAAGCCGGATGACTTCACCTCATAATGTATTCCATGTCTTTATGTTTAGAAAGTACGAACTTGCCCCTCTCACATCATCCACTGGGAGGAAGTAAACATTCAGGATGATGCTACCTACGAGGAAACAACGGTAAGAATTCTTGATCAGAAGGTTCAGAATCTGAGAACTAAGGATATTCCCTTAGTTAAAGTATTGTGGAAGCATCATGGGATGAAAGAAGCTACTTGGGAGCTAGAGAGTGAAATGAAGACCAAGTAACCGCATCTGTTCACTAGGAACACCTAAACATGTACAAATTTCAAAGACAAAATTTTTTCTAAGGAGGGTAGGTTGTAATAGCATATAAGATTTATTGAGAAAATTCTAAATAATTAGAAGAAAATGAAATCTTAATATTAGTATGATCTAGCAAATGATATAAGATAAGTAGAATTATCAAATATTATTTGTATAAGAATTATTTTATAACAATTATGGGATTAATTATCAAATATAAAGTAAGAAGAGTGAGTTATGTATATATATATATATATATATATACATATATAATTATTTTTGCTTCTCTGAAAATAAAAATAAATATATAGAAAAATATGAAATAAAGAAATGAAGAAAAAATAGGAATAATGGAATAAAATATCAAATAAATACAATATTAAGAGTTAGAAAGGAAAAATCAATAAAATAGAAAGATGTGAGCTAGTTATACAAATTAGAAGGAAAAAGATTGGTCTATAAGTGGCAAAACTTAGATAATAGAAACAATTTAATATTATAAACTACATCCAATGGCAAGAAACACTCAATCTTCACTTGCAATCCAACGGCTCAAATCAGGTTCACATCGTGCGTTCAGGAGCATTGAATCACGCAAATCCAGCGGCCCAAACTCGATCAGCTAGATCAACGGTCCAGATCGAAGAGCTCAACGATGATTGCGAACGAGTACTGCGATCAAGGATCATCTGACGGACTGGACGAGTTTCGTTTTCATGATCTGCCGTGCTGCGCTTAAGAATAATCCAACGGCCAAGATCTCACCCGCCTGATCCAACAACTGATGATGCACGTGCCAAAATGAGTTCGCGATTCAGTGCTGCGATCGATGCACATCCGACGGCCCAGATGACGAAATTTGATCCATCGTGAACCGAACACCACGATCGATCCACATCTGATAGCCCAGATATACGCATCTCGATCCATCGCAAACCAGATACCGCGCTCGAGGAAAATCCAACTGCTCAGATGCAACCTGCCCGATCGGAGATCTGCTACTGCGATCGAAGACAATCTGATGGCTACGATCATTTGCTCTAAAAATAAAAACCAAAAATTTGAATAATCCGAGATAAATGCTTTAAAAATATGAAAAATTAGCTTCTAAATTCCAAAAAATTTTCAAAAATTTACTTGCTAATCTCTTATGCTTTAGGGGCATGAAATTTTGAAGAATTGGCAAGTTTTCCACAAGATGACACCACAAACTTGTCATTCTCTACCCTTTTGAACTCTATATAAACACCCCCCATGCTCACAATTCATCTCATCCCAAGAAATAAAACTTGAATTGTCATCTTGTTCTCTAAGCCCTCTTTTTGGCTCCCCTTCTCACCATTCTTTTTCTTCTTGAGTATGAGAAGTTCTTGGTTGGGAGATTCTTCTTCTTGGGTGATTTTCTTAATGCTTGAACATTGGGAGCTCTTGTCCAAGCTTTGGGGAAAACTATATATCAAGGAGGAAGTGATTTCTCTTATATCCTTTTTTCTTATTCAAAGTTCTAGCATGTTCATTAAATGTTTTGCTTTTGAAATCAAGAATAATTTTAGTTTAAGTATTCTAAAATATATTTCAATTTTAGATTTGATTTTTGTTTGCATTTATGCATGCATAATAATCATGCCATGTGTAGTATCATGCTTAGGCTTTATTTCAAAGTATGATGCATGATTTTGAATGTTCTATGATTAAATTTTCAATTTGATCACATGTTGAATTTATTTATTTATTTTTTTATGTTCTGAAATGTATCTTATGATTCAAGAATGTATGATTTAATAAAAATGATGGTGATAATAACCACGTACCATCATAGCAAACATGTGGGTTGATATGGATGTTTTTTTCATATGATTAGTTCATATGATTTTAAGACCAAAGTACTTGGTTGGTGGGTAATGTCCCTTGAAGTCCAAAAGTCCAATAAAATTGGCTAAGAAAGGTCATATTTCACTCTAAAAAGGTACTTTGTTAAGAACATCAAGGGCTTCAAAACCCTTTTGGTCTAAAATCTCAACTTTAAACAAATGGATGCTTGAAATGCCTAATTTATGCAAATGTTTGAAATATGAATGTGTTATTGTTTTGAATTTGAAAATTGGTTGCTTGAAAAGGATCTACTGAGCTTTGTGCTCACCCTTTCCTCTTTTTTTTTAGGAAATTAAACTATGAAGACCATAAAAATTTGAATAGTTCTAATTTAGCAAGTTTCCATTTTTTTAAAGTTTCTTTTTAATGTAAGGGCATGTTGCCTAATTTTGAATAAGTATTTCGCTAGAATTTTATTTTATTTTAGAGGTTATGAGTTTATTTGATTAATAATGTAATAGTTTACATTACAAAGTTATGTACTTATTTTTTATGAATAAAAAAGTTGAATTTTTCTTTATCTCTAATTGCCTTGATTTTTTTTAATGATGTTTGTATTCTTGAATCTATTCTAAGGCATGAGGTATTGAAAAATAAAAAGTCAAGTATGTGTCACTTGTAAGTAACCTGACCCAACCCACCAAATGGTTAAGTCCACTTTCAAAAAATGGTGGTTATGTCCAAAACTTAAAGAATATAGGAGTTGAGGTGTTATAGTTTTATTTGACCGTTATAAACAGATTATGTTATATATATTCATACGTTACTCATATGTTATACCTATATAACACCACTAATGTATGAATAATGTTATAACCTGTAAATGGTGGTATAATGTAGGCATAACGATTGAATTATGTGCATATAAAGATGTAGAGATAACGATAGAATAATGCGTGAATAATGGTATAACCCATGAATAGTAGTATAATATAGGTATATTGCTAGAATAATGCACGTATAAAAATATAGGGATATGGATCGAATATTGCGCGAATAATTTATATGGTATATATAATACATGAAATATGGTATAATATAGGAATAAATTTTGAATAATACGCGCATAAAATCTAGTAATAACAATTGAATAATTAATTCGTGAATGATGGTATAACATATAATTAACTAGTAAAATGTAGGCATAAATATCGAATAATGCATATATAAAAGTATAGTGATAACGATCAAATACTACATGAATAATGGTATAAATAACCAGTGAAATGTTGTATAATGTAGGGATAAAGATCGAATAGTGCCCGTATAAAAATCTAGTGATAACGATCGAATAATGCATGAATAATTGTATATATAACTCGTGAAATGTGGTATAATGTAGGGATAAAATTCGAATAATGCGTGTATAAACATAAAGTGATAACGATCAAATAATGCATATATGATGATATATATAACCCATAAAATGTACTCTTGTCAAGACTCCTTCTCTAAGCCAAGGACGGCCCGACCGGCACAGTGGCCTGACGAACCCTCTCACCAAGTCGAGTTCGCCTGACCACTATTAAACCCTTTCCAAAACTCATATAATAGACGATATCAGAATGGCTGGAACACTTAAAAGCAAAAGTAAGCAATATACAAACGGAAGCATTTCATACACATTAGTCTTGTCCAAAATACATAATTGACCCTATACATATGTACAGGAATGACCAACCCTTAATCAAAAGACCAAAAGAAATAGGGACAGGGATTGTCAGGGAACTAGGCGACCACTATGTCTTTCCCTTTATCAGCCACTGTAGAACCTGTAATAATGATAGAGTAGTGAGCCTAAAATCAACGTGGCTCAGTGAGTAGAAAGATCAGCATGTTATCCATAACCAATAATAAAAAACAATGCATGTATGCATGAACAATAAAGATGGTATGACATTCGAAAGCATGACATAGTGTGAAAATAGTTATAAATAGTGTAACAGTTGCAGAAAACATCTCAAATCAATGTCAGGTAAAAACACATCTAGGCTAGGTTAACTCAACAACCCAACCTATGGTCATCGCTCGAGTGGTTCCTGAGTCAGGGGTACTGGCCACTTGAAGGGGGTCGCAAGCTAGGCGTACTCCGCGAATATCCTAACCCTGCTCTTGATCCTCGAATGCCATAACTCGAGCAGGTCGAAAGCTAGGCGCATTAATCAAGTACCCTAACCCGTCACTCAAACCTCGAGTCTAACCTCAATCACATCAAGTACCCTAACCCCTGACGCTTGGCCCTCGAGCTTATGTACTCACTTCTAGTGTACATCTATACATCTTGAAATCAATCAGATGTATCATGTGAAACCATTTAAACCACGTCATTTCACACAAGTTTTATGCAAGGAATAAAAGTCACAAAAAATACCTAAATCAAACTACTGACCTCAAGTCCTATGCACCGATGTTCCATCGACAACCGACCCAGTCCCATAGTACTCTCTCGAATCTGTATCAATCAAACTCAATCTTAGTTCTATCCATACAATGGCTTAATCTCTAATCTCACTGTCCCTAGTTAGTTTCGATCGACCTAAACCATTTCGGTCAATCTGTCAAACTCGGCCAACTCTAGTCAATGTGGTCATCCTAGTTACTGATGGTCAATTTGTGCCCAAATTGGGTCAAAATGGGCTAATTGGGTCAAAATTGGTTCAAAACTCCAAATCCCAACACTTTGTTGAATTTTGGGTTCTTTGCTCTCTTACGCAGCGAGCTTGTCGATTTTTCTACAGGCAATCCATACATTGGATTTGCACCAAATTTTCGAGGTTTGTTCTAGAATCCTTAGCCCTTCCCCAAAATTTTAAATCATGAATTTGGACTTCATTTGGTAGTGTTTTTTGACTGAGATATAAGGAACTATGTGTTCTCAGATTCAATGAGATAGACAGTGACATTTTGTTTAATTTGACTGACTTATACACATTAGAATGCTCAAAAATTTGGTAGGAATAATCTAGACATACCTAAGAATCTCTCCACCAAGTTTCAGTTCAATCAACTGAGATTTGGCTATTTAATTTAATCTCAAAATTTTCATTGGAACCACAGGGACTTCTAAGTTCACATTTCCTAGCAGTAAATTTTCTGAATTTCCTGTGGTGAATCCAGCCGTTGGATTTATGTAAAAATTTTCAGATTTGATCTATTTCTCCGAAAAAGTTACCAAAATTTTATTTCACAATTTTTTGACACCAGGTACTAGGAGTTTTAGGTGTACTAACAGAAACTGTAAAAATTCCATATACCCTGTAACAGGCAGTCATTTAGTGAACTAGTTAACCTACATCCCAAATTTAGAATGCCCTAAAGTTTGGTACATGTACTACTGACATATCCAGGGATCTCTCCACCAAATTTTAGCTCAAATTTCCTTCATTTGGTAAGTCAACTAATCCCCTACCTTTCTATTTATGTAACAGATTATTTTATGATTCAATCCACTATGGTTTTTGAGTGCTTATCTACTATAATTTCCAACACCAATCCGAGGCTATTCCTTGCTATTTTTGCAAGAGCTTAGACCCTGGAATCCTGATTAAAGAAGTCTTACTCAAAATAGCAAGCAATCTTAATCATATATGTTGTCAAAAGTTACTCCAAAACATAGTGTGCATGAAGATGTTCTGGAAATTTTTTCCAAGTCCATAACACCTAACTAACAAGGCATGTTTCTGCACATACAAAATCTAAAGCATAGAAGCTTTTGGTTCAAGGCTTTTGCCTTTTTGTAGTCCCAAGTGTGGGGTTCAAAACACCTCTGCTCTTGGTCCAATCGTACACCTCTAAGTACCCCAAATACTGCCTTCAATCTGGTCTCAGAGTTAGTTTTCCTGTAGAAACTGTTAAAACATTTAGTCAAATAGCTAATTCATAGCCTTATAAAATAGGTTTGAGGCTTGAGTATTTGATTCCCACTACTTGCACATGAAAGTACACGAAATAGAAGAAGAAGAGGGGTTTTAACACTAGAATGGACTGAAAATGGCATGGGAACCCAAGCTTTAGAGATTGATTCAACACAATTTTTTTTTTTGATTTTCTAGGTTTGAATACTATAAACAACCCCTTTTCTCAGTGGTTTCATCTTTAGATGGCTACAAGATTTAGCAAACTGCTTGTGGGAGTTCATAGATGGTAGTATGAGCTTCAAAACAAGCTAAGATTTAGAGGATTTGGCTAAGCAATGAGGGAGATACAGATTCATGAAGATGGCTACAATAGTTCTGGAATTTTAGCTCAAGTGTGATAATTTTATTACATGGGGGGGGGGGGGGGTGTTTGCATGGCAATTTGGAGTTACATGTGGCCATCCAAGTGGCTCTTAAGCTCCCATGCTAGATGCCCAGTTGGCATCATTCATTCGCCACATTTGAGGTTGTGAGTTGATGGCAAGACCATGGGTATAATACCATGGATTCCCATGGTCTGGTAGCAGGAAAAATACCAGAAAATGCATAAATTTGAGCAAAAATCAGCTGAAAATGGCACAAAAAGACAAAATTGAAGGGGGCCTTTAATTTAGGGCATGTGGGCCGGCCCAGTCCCAGCGCCTGGGTTCGCCCAGGCCTCACCCAATTGATTTTTTTTGTATTCCTTTCTTTTTTATTTGCGCATAGACACACACACACAGATATATATATATATATATATATATATATATATATATCAGATTTTCCCCTTTTTTTTAATTTATCTAAAATCATTTAATCATTATTTCTCATCAAAATTTCAATTATACACCAATTTTCGTCATTTGTATAATTATTTTTCCAAAAATTAAATAATTCACCAAAAATAACATTTTTCCCCAAAAATTTCATTAATTGCTCTAAAAATTCTATGATTATTTTAAAAATTATTTCTCTCCAAAAATTACATTTTCTTTTTAATTTCATATATTTTCTCCTTAAAATCATATTTTTCTCAATTATTCTCATTTTCTCTAATAAATAAATTAAAATTGAGAAAAATTGAAGTAAATCCATGTATTTGCAATAAATTTCAGAAAATGCATATATTGGACTCAAAAATTTGGTATATCGAAACATGGGTCTTCACAGCCTCCCCTCCTTATAAGAAATTTCGTCCTCGAAATTTACAGTGGTACAGATAATACAAGTCAAGAAGCAACACTCATCACCTCAGGGTAGTGGCAGATCATAAAATCCTAGGTCTCTCATGTAT
The DNA here is from genome assembly GCA_030144865.1 of Tinospora cordifolia. NCBI lineage: Eukaryota > Viridiplantae > Streptophyta > Magnoliopsida > Ranunculales > Menispermaceae > Tinospora > Tinospora cordifolia. Next base: position 7,006 of record JAJIYU010006189.1, on the reverse strand, counting down.
CTTGCTCAGCACCATGGAATTGCCAGCACACTAGTACCATTGGTTGTAACAACCCGAATTTTGTAGTTTTTGTACAAAGGAAAAATAAAATAGAATATAAACTTTGGAAAAATTATTTAACTTATGCCAAAGACAAAGAGACAAAATAAAGTTTGAAAATTTGATAATTTAAAGAGGTTTAAATTAAATATCCATTGATTATAAAATGCTAAATTAATAAATTAGAAAAATAATAATAATAATAATAATAATAATAATAGTATGAAAAAATTATAATTCATGTTTTATAGATATATATGAATAGCAAAAATAATTAAATGATGCCTATTATGATTAGTATGAAAAGAAAAAAAATAAAAATAAAAATAAAAATAATATATATGGTAATGTTATTATAAGGTTTTATATAGACATATGTCCAATTACATGAGTACTATGTCCAATTACATGAGTAGAAAAAAAAAAAAAAAAATATATATATATATATATATATATATATATATGCAATGATAATAATAAAATAAAATAAACCAACTTATAAAAAAATAAAGCATAGATGATCGATTGGTGTGGGGGTGACAACATGAAGTGGTATTTGGGCGGTGGCATGAGGCGTGCTGAAGAAGAGAGCCGACGGAGAGGAGTGACTAGAATGGTCTGGACGACAGATAGATTGGAGGAGAAGCCATTTTAGTGGCTTGCTGGTGTATGTGTGTGTGGCTGGTGAAACGAAACACGAATAGAAGAAGAGAAAACCAGAGCAAGGGGGAGGAAGAGAGGAGGAAACCGTGCGTGAAATGAGGAAGAAGATGTGTTGCTGCGGAATGGAGAAAAAGAACCAGAGCAATGCTCTGTTTTGTGTTGATGGCAGTTGCTGGTGGTGCTGCTGCTGCCGGAGGAAGGGAACGCCAGGCGCAGTGGTTGAACAGAAAACAGGGGAGTTGCTTCCAAGGTGGCCGAATGGACAAGAACGAAGAGGAAGCTGCTGCGCAGCATAAGTGAAGATGAAAGCAGAGCAGCTTATTGCTGCTAGCGTCGCTGAATAGAGAAGGAGATGATGTTGGTTCTGGTGTGTTGATCATTCAAACGAGAGGAGGGATGAAGAAGCAGCTGCCATGAAACACAAAACGGAGGAAGCTGTTGCAGCTGCTGCTGCTATGATCGGCAAACGAACAGAAGAGGAAGGAGACAAAAACAGGGGACCGTCACATGAGCTGCTGCTGCTGCTCGTGTTGCTGCTACCACGACCGAACGAACAGGGAGCTGGATGGACCGGAATGGAAAAAGGACAGAGGAGCAGAGGAAACGGAAAGCTGCTAGTGTGTGACGAAGAAGAGGCTGCTGTCTTCACCGTGGAACAGAGAGGAGGAAGGGAAAACAGAGAGTAGTGACGTTGGTGAAGCTAGTGCAGCTGGTTGCTGCAAACCGTGAAGAAGAACAGAGAAGGCTGCTGATTGAACGGACGTTGGAAGGGAGTGTTGAACGAGGAGAGGAACGATGATGAGCTGCTGGAAATTGGGTTGGACGGTGGTGAAGTAGAACGTGTAGTAGCTGTTCACAAATTGTGTTTGAACTAATAACCAGGTTAGTGACTTAATATACTTTAATGACTCAAATTGAGTATGATTAGCTGATAAATTAGGACAGAAGGAAGTATGAACTAATGCTATCACTAGATAACTTAGAAAATTTATCTATTTAATTAAACATCAATTAGAACTAAGAATTAGAAAATACTAAGATCAATTTTATTTGCAATAATCTAAAGTTAAGCAAGAAAATTACAAATATTTTTAAATGATGTGATTTTAGTATCTTTAGACAAGATGAGATTATTGTAGGATTTATCATTATCATAACTTGAATTAGAATCAAAGCTAATGCAAATAAATTGATATGCATTGGTTAGAATAATAAAGTTTTATGATGACAAAATATTAAGATTTGGAGAACAAAAATTAACTAATGTATCTTCATGTATTTAAATATTTAAATTAAGTAGTTAAAGAAATTAAAAAGCATGTATTTAAGTACTCAATTATTTGAGTAGATAAATATTTAAATGAGAAAAATAAATAAATAATAATTATTCAAATTAGTACTATAAGTGATCTCAGTAAAATTCCAGGAGTAGCATAAGACTAAGATTTTCAAATCCGAATAAGACTAAAGATTTGACAAATAGAAGTCTTATTTTGTTTGTAATTATTCTGCGAAAAATTTGACTATAATAAAAAGAATGATAAACTATAGTGTTAAGGACACAAAAGATTCCCAAAAATGTGTCTAATTCCTCATGAAAACTAGTAGTAGGAAATAATAAAAATTATTAATTGAGAACACGTTACGATATAGTTATTTTGCAGATAAAAAGCTCTAGGACGATCGTAACGACAACGGAGTAGGAAATCGCGAGGAACTCAGGTGGGCGTGATTTTCTCTCTCACATCTATTATGCGGATTTTAAATTAAAGACATTTGTTTGAATAGGTTCTGGGTTGTTAATGTTTTTGAAAAAGATTGAATTGAGTTGTTGGTATTGTTGAATGACATGTTGTGATGATTAGTTTTTGATCTTGGCATGCTTGTATGTGAAGTTATGTTTTTAGATTTTATCGTTTGATCTATTATCATACTCTGTTATTGTCTAACATTAGTAAATTTGTCTTACTATGGTACGAATGATGCCTTGGTGTGATTGAAGTAACTTCATAAAACTAAAAGAAGACGAAAGTTGTTAAGAATTCACGTACCGGTGCGATTGTCGAGCCGAAAGGCGGATCGTAGGTATTCCCACCCAGAGTTGACTGTGACAGCTCGAAGTCTTTAGGAGACGTTACGACGTCGCGATAAGTACTCTCTCTTGGACTGTGATACTGAGACATGACTAATTTTAGCGGTATCAATACCTGAGGCCTCTATGATTACGATTAGATTGGATTATAGGAAATACCGAGAGGCATCTCAACCCTCTTCCGGTCTTGACTTCAACCAAAACTAAATAAATGTTTGAATGCCTAATGTTTGAAAGTGTTTGTAATGTTTTGGATTGGGTCTATATAATGCATGTGATGAGTAGGATTGATCCACTGAGCTTTCGAGCTCACTCCCATCTCTATCTTTCAGGTTCACATGAATTTTGAAGGTTGTAGTCTACATCAGAAGACTCACACTTTGGTTGGACACCTCACGGGGAGGTCGTCCGGGATAGGTAACTTAAAGGTTAAGTTTTATATATTTTATTGAGTCGTTTTTATGTAATCTCATTGGTTTTAACTTAACTGTTTTATCTTTAAATGAATTTATTTGTTTAATGATTTTTGGTTTGAATGAACATTTTTAAGTATTTTCGCTGCATCAATTATACATTGTTTGTGAAATTCAATGAATACGTAGGGTAATGATTTTGATCCTTGATTTGTTTTAAAGTACATACACAGACATTAACTTGAAAATGAACTGTTATAAACTTGATTTCGTAGAAAAAGATTTTGACAGAACGAAACATTTTAAGTAGCATCTCAATTTTCATCGGGCGACGATCCACATGTACGATAGCAAGTGGACGGAGGTCTGGTTGAAAATTGGGGTGTTACATGCTGCTACTACCACCGGACGAACAGGAGAATGAAGAAGAGGAGATGCAGCTGCCGATGCTGCTGCTGCTGCCGAATGAAGAGGAATGCCAGGCAAGGATGAGGAACCGAAAACAGAGGAAGTGAAATTGAGGGCAATGAGGGCGGTGCTGCTGCTGCTCAAACCATGGTTGTCCCTGCTGCAGAGGTGAACCGAGACCTACAGAGGGGTGCGTGCTGGTGGAGAAATGAAGAGAAGAACTGCTCAAGCTGCCACTGCCACTGCTGTTGAACGGAGAAGAGGAATGAAACGAAAAAAGAGGGAATGGCTACTGGTGTGCACAGTTGGTGTGTCGAGTAGAGAAGAGGAAGTGAAGCAGAGCATGGGTGGATGTTGCATCTGCTGTGGCCATTGTAGCCACTGCGGCCATTGCAGCCGCTGCGGCCATTGCAGCCGCTGCTGCTCTGTTGTTGTTGCTGGCTACGAATTGAAACAAGGGAAAAGAGGAAGACCGAGCTGCTGGTGATCAGTGAAACAAGAACAGGGGAGGATTGTGTTCTGTGGCTATTGGTGTGAATCATAGAACGAGAAGGTAGAACAGGGGCTGTTACTGCTGCTGTTGCAACTGAACAAGAAGGAGAAGATGCAGTAATGCAGAAGATGCAAGGCAGTGTGCGTGGTGGTTGGTTGGATTTTGATGTGAGGATTCAGTTTGAGTTACTAATGGTCGTGAATTACTATGGAAAAGAAGATGGAAGCTTGAATAGTGTGTGTGTTTTCCGAATTCACAGCTGGTATGTTCAAGCCAAAAGAACTTGGTTTTTGGTTGAGTTGCAGAACGTTCCGAAGAGATCAGATCTCTCGAACGAAGTGAAGTGATAGGAAGAGAAGACTGCTGGCGGGAGATCTCTATTCATTACACCCGGCCCGGCGGGTATGGATCGTGATGGAAACAAGTAAGGTAAGAATGAAATTATGTTTTTGACAAAGTAATATAGCTGTAAGTGGAGTGAAGATGTTGCAATGATTTTCTAATTTAATAACAGTGAAACATTAACTCAAAAAAGAAGAAAAAAAAATCAAATTCTGGATTTAAGTCTTAGATTGAGTTGTATACTATGACAAACTAGTTTGAGAATTTTGAACATTGGAACAACTTAATGTGAATTTCATTGATGGAAAAGAATTGGAATTCGAATGTAGTTTCGATCTTTAAAATTCTGGTTTCATGTTGGGCAAAAGTAGAGCAATCATCGCTCGAGATTTCTGGATTTAAAGTGTTGGACGTGAATTTCAAGCAAAATATTGGATCAAAAGGTGCGACGTGTATTTTATTTATTTGATTATTTAATTAGTTAATTTTTGTAATTTTTAATTAAAATACATTAGAACCAACACTATGAAATGAATTTAACTCAAACTTCAATAGTGGAAAATTTGAAAAGAAAGAGGTAATATTTTAGAAAAGTAGATTCAAGAATTTAGTCAATTCATATTTTAGGAAATCTTAACGAGGTCATAAACTAAAAGAGAATATTCTAGTGTGAAAATGATAACAATAATAATAATAATAAACCTTGGTATTTTAATCTCTTATAGGAAGGAGAGAAATTTTGAATACAAATAGGACTAAAGTTTCAACAATTAGAAGTCTTATTTTGTTCGTAATTAGTTTATTTGAAAATATGAATGATTTACTCAAATCATAAAAACTAAGAAATTTAAGAACACTTAATTAATAAATGTTAATGTATGAAACTGGTATCTAGACTACATAATTATTTTAGAAATTATTTAAGTCAAAAAATAATAATAAATAAATAAATAAATTGAATAAGACTAAAGGTGAACTAGAAGTTAGTGAATCTCATAAATTGTTAAATTACAGATTGTAGATTATGAGTATTGAGCATTTCGAAGGGAAGCAAGGTCGCCCTGAAGAACGACAAACTCAGGTGGGCGTGACTTCCTTGCTCATTTGTATTATATGGATTTAAGATTCAAAACATTTTTATGAATAGTTCTAGGTTATTAGAATTTAGTAAAAAAAATTGATTGAAATTGTTTGGTCTATGTGGATGATGTGTGATCTAAGATGATTTATTTCGACTTATGCTTAATCATCTGATGCCACGATTGAATATAATGATTCACATTTAGATTTACTTAATCATAACATGCATGAATAGGAAGATATGCATTTAAATGCCACTGATCATTCATGCACATTATCATGTTGTCTTACAAGCATAGTTTGAATTATATTCTCTAGTGCATTATATGATGTCTGATATGTTTGGGATTGTTTGTAAAAACTAAAATAAGATGATGGTTTATTAAAAATCCACGTACCGGTACGATTGACGAGCCTGAAACAGATCGAGGTGGCATCTTCTACATGTCACTGCTTGAGATCGTCGAGCTACAAGGCGGATCGTAGGTATTCCCACCCGGAGTTGACTGCGACAGCTCGAAGTCTTTGGGAGACGGTACGATTCATGATAAGTACGCTCTCTTAGGTTGTGATGTGAGTGTCGATTGATTTTAGACGGTTATTGGAACCTTCTGAGATTTGATTGGATCACAGGGAATATCGAGAGGCATCTCAACCCTCTTCCAATCTTAGATTCCGACTGAAACAAATAAATGTTTGAAACGCCTAATGTTTGGAAGTGTTTGTAATGTTTTGGAATGAGTCTGTATAATGCATGTGATGTGTAGGATCGATCTACTGGGCTTTCGAGCTCACTCCCACTTTATTTTTCAGGCGCACCTGAACATAGAATGTGTTAACTTACGTCAGAAGACTCGCACTCTGATTGGACACCTCACGGGGAGGTCATCCGGGATAGGTGATTTGGAGGTCATGTTGTATTTACTTTATTGAATTGTTTTAATAGTATCTACATTGGTTTTACTTGGTTGTTTTATGTTCAATGGCTTTCTTTGTTTAACGATTTTGGGTTGAATAAATAATTTCAAAGTATTTCCGCTTCATCATTGATGATTTGTATCAATTAATCCAGTGAACATTTTGAGGAGTCCTTTTCATGTTTTATTTTGATAAACAATTACTCAGATATTGACTTAAGAACAAATTTATTATGAAGTTAATTTTGAAGAAAAAGATTTGAACAGAACAAAATTTTCTAGTAACATCTTGTTTTTGTCGGGCAACGATCCACACGTGACGTAACACGTGAACGGAGGTCCGGTCGAAAATTAGGGTGTTACAACTGTAATACCCTAGAATTTTGTCAAATAATTTAAAATAAATAAATAAATTTGAGGAAATTAAATGAAATAAATCAAGTGAAAATAATTTCAAAGATTTTAAGAAATTTTTGGGTGCAAATTGTGGGTTGGCACATGAAAAATAAAATATATTGAAAATATAATATAAAATAGACAAATAAGACCTTAATTTGAT
>JAJIYU010006188.1:0-21012 GCA_030144865.1 Tinospora cordifolia | reverse complement strand
GAGTTACATCGGAGATTTACAAAGAAGGTTCCTCAAAACGTTTAATGGAAAAAGAATCCAAGGACAAGGATGAGAGAGTGAGAGAGAGAGAGAGAGAGAGAGAGAGAGAGAAGGCATTTTGAATCGAGCATTTCGTAAATAGTTAAACACTTGATGTGATGACCTTTGTTGTAATCGCTATGTACAAATGGAATGTTGCTTTATCCCTAAAAAGAGCAAAAGAAGCAAGATCATGAAATCAAACCTTAAAGGCCTACTAATTAAGTTAAACCAAATGAGTCGAATGGGGTTAATGTATATAGTCATAAAAAAGGTTTAACTTAAATATTTAAGTTAAACTCTACAGGCAAATGGATGTGTCTGTTTGTTGATGCATGATTTACACCACACATACTCGATTGGCTCTCATGAAACTCTTTTTCTTACTATGTAGGCAATTTGATCCTGAAAATTTTAGGAAAGCACTACTGCAATGGGTAAATAGGGTACAAAAGCATGCCCATAAAAGGAACTCGAAGGACAATTGGGAACCAATATTTCATGGTTTGTGAACTCAAAATTGTAGTGGGAAGTCTTAAAGCCATTCCTCCATAAAGGTCATAAGTCTTGAGAGATGCCTTAAGCGTCACGGCTAGTGATCGTGAAAATGTTTTTACTCATCTTAAAGAGGATAAAAAGGACAAGCAGGTATAGAAATTTATCGGCAATCCTACTAAAATTCAAAAGATCTTCATGTTGGTCATCATTGGTTTGGGCCCATATGCACCTAAATGACAAGCAGAAGGTAACAAAAACATATTAAAAGGAAAAAAATGACACACGTAAGTGGGTGGTCAAAGGATCAATACTGTACTACAATGCCTTAAGACGCGCATCATCTTGCTATCAAATGATCCATCATCTAGCAAATGGGTGAAAAGAAATCAACCGTTCGTTATTTACCCAACTCGTTTGACCTAAGTTGACATAGTAAATGATAAAATCCACCCATTGACAAAACAAGTTCAGATCTCACCAACCTCTTGAAAGGAAACAGCTATCAAACCAACTAAACCAACTAAACCAACAGAACCAGAAAATCGTTGTTAAACCATTTTTTTTTTCTCTTCCTATAGCAAAATTGTCTTGATATAGCAATCGAAGGTTCAAGGCATAGGACCAAATTCACAGTACGTAATATCCGATTGCTACATATATAAGAGCCCTATCCCACCCACAAATTTGTCATTTTCTATTTCAATTTGTTAAAGAGAATTATTTCACTCTAGCACTTTTTTTTTATGAGTTGATTTAGTAAATGAGGATCCAATATTAGATATCCACAGTGATCACAAAAAGGTTTTTCAATGCCATGTCTTCAAATCCCAATTACATAATGATGCTAGAGGCAGAATTGTTCATGAGGATCCCAATTTGATGTTCAAGCCAACCCATATGTCATTGATTAATTAATAACAAAAACTAAAGGACAAACAACCACCAGGTCATTTTGTTTAGCCAAGCCAAATAAACAGTTCATAGAACAGTAAGAGTACTAAATGCCAGGAAATCAGAACATTATCCAAGTGCAACCATAATAGCGAACAAGTTAAATATCCATAAACACAAGGCACTAATATACCTTCATGCGTAACGTTAAGTTTCTGGAGTTAGAACCATGCAACAGTCAGTAATTCATTTTCGGGACATTCCCCTATAGTTACTTTTTCCAGTGATAATTTAACTCTTTCAAAGCCTCGAAGTTCCATCCAACTCTACATATGCTAGAAAGAACAAATCATATCCCCCTAGATATATTTAGGTCCCCAGACACAAACGTATAGAAGAAATTGTCAGACCAGATTACCATTAAATATTTGTATATATGCAAGTGTAATAGATACATCAAAGGATAATTCACTCTGGGACGAACCACAAATTAAATTTCAGTGCATGGGCGCACGAGTAGCACGAGGACGAACAGGGGTCTTTGACGGGCTGACCCTGGTACAGAAGCATGTAACAAAATAAGTTAACAAATATACACACAAGAAGTGTAACATACGATGATAATACTGTTTGGCCTCAGCACTACAATTTGTCATTATTCTTTAGGTTGTGTAGTGTAAGTGCGAATGATCTATAGTCTTCGGCCAAGGATATGATGCTAAATATGTACACTTCGCTTAGATATAGTCATTAACTTCTGGAAAAATATTATTAATGACAACATTTGATGAGATAGTAGTTGATTCAGTCTTGATCTCATCTCTTTTTTTTTCTTTTTTTTTTCTTTTTTTAAAGTTTTGCTCACAACCTCATTTGCTTAATTCAGAACAATAAATTCATCAAGGCAGACAATGATGGACTACAGTTTCTTCACTGACCTTATAGGCAAGGAACCCAGAATGACACCACTACAGTTGAGAGCAGCAATAGCACTTTCAGCCTGCAAAGCAAAATTATCTATCCATAAAGCAAGAGTAGTTTTGAATTTCAATAACGCATACAAGTCATATGTATATAATTGAAAACCAAAATTCTTTTGATACCAATACACGGAGAAATTTTAAGTGGTACCAACCAGTACAAAAATAGACATCTACAACTTTGTCACTAAAAATCTCTGCAAATCAAATATTCTAAATGAAGGGCGATTTCGCATATTTCATTGGATCCTTTTCTCCAAGGCTATGAGATAACATTAAATAAAAACCATCAACAAATTCTTCAAATGAGCTTATCTACGAAGTCTGCCAAATGAACTGGAAATGATGTTACCACCCACCCTAATTATCAAGAGCGCTCATTCAACTAAACTTTCAAAAATCCATCATCAATCCCCAACTAAGATGATGGAGTTGTGCTTAAATTGAAATTAAAAATAAAAAATACAAAATCTGTCAATACACACTTGCAAAATTAAAAATCAGCTATTCACCAACTCACCAGGGAAAAAGAATAAGTAGCTTACATACATTGATGACAACTATAGGCAACATTAAACTTGGGATACATAACTGAAATCGTTGAAAACTATAGGGAACATAAACAGTTTGAGCCAACTCTTCACCAAATCCATATTGGCTTTTAATTTGATACCTGTGTTTTAGCATGTTTAAAATATAGATCTTTCCATCATTAAATCATATTCACTATGCATGCCTAACAAGTTAATTTTTTAACAAAATTCTTCACCTTGAATTGAACTTCTCTAATTTTCAAGCCACTATAATAAATGGAAAACTCAAGTGAATAGAAATGTAACCAGCAGCAAAGATTTGCCTCATAAAGTATTGCTCCAAGCAAACAAAGGAATTTTGAACACACATCATCACAAAAGGGAAAGAAGCTCCTCCATACAACTCATACCAACTTTTCATTGGTGACCACCTTTAATCTCTTTGTGGGTCATTCCTTCAACCTATGTGTTCATTTTTAAATAAATGTTCAAATCACTCTTCATATTGTATAATTGCACCGTCCCAATCAACATTCAACACTCATTCATGTAAATAGCTATCAAAGTCACTACTTAATTAGTTTCCTTTGAAAACTGAGAAAACACAAAAAGAAAGAAAAGAGGATGAAAAACATTTAAATATCGAATCAAAGCGAAAATTCAGCTCCAATGTTTACATTGTTAGATTGTCACACCTCAAAAAGAACTGAGGCTCACTTTCCCTAAGTACTATTTGTGAAAAGCATTTAAATCACATTGTCAATAAAGGTAGCAGCTTAAACATAATATCACATCTAAAATTGATAGTTCATCTCATCACCAACAAAACAATACAACACTGGTATGTAAGGTAGCCATGCCAATTACTTGGGAAAGCCTCAATTACAATTTCTCATGGATCTCATCTGTTAATATGCTTTGGTATGAGTAGTATAACATTTTGCCAACCAAGTATTATGACTTACGAATATTCTCCTTATACTAATAAATTTAATTAGGACTGCAACTGAATACATTAAATACAATTTAAATAGAAGTTGAAAAACCACCAACAATAAAACAGCATTACATTGGTACGTAAGGCATCCAGGAAACAAGTAGGAGAGCCAAGTTACTAATTTTCATGGACTTATATGTTAATTCACTTGGATATGACAATTTGACAACAAATGATAAAATAATCTTCTTAATTACATTAGTAAACTTTGGCTGGACTGTGAAAGAATAAGTTTTATGTAATTTTAAAAGTAGGAATATAGGGGGGAAATAATGAAGATTGGAAGTAAAAAGATATATCGAAATGAAAACTTTGGGTAATTGAGCTCAATTATTCATTAGGAAGGATAAATCAGAAAGGAATTACAATAGAATTAAAGAATGTCAGAGTAAGAGTAGTTGACGTGAAACTACATACAAGATCAACATTATCCTTGAGAAGCTAAAAGATTATTGGTGTGATTTAGTAATTAGGTCAGCCATGCTTCTAGAGCACAAAAAATAAATAAATAAATAAATAAAAATTCCTAAATAAATACAGAGTAGGAGAAATGAGAATGTAAGATAGATTTATAGTAAAATACTAAAAGATAAAAAGTAAAACTATTAAAAGTGAAAGAATATTAATTAAAATGGTTGGCCACATGCCACTAATAACACCTTTAGATGGCAAAATTGAAAACAAATGAATATATTCAATATATGGTCATGTAACGATTCAAGAGAAAAGATGATGTCAAAGAAGATATACGAAAATATCAAGAAGATAGATTAGCTAGTTGTAAAATAGGCCTAACCCTTGATTGACTGGCTGCTTAACTTCTCACTAAAACATGGTATCGGTCTTCCCTTTTAATTTAGCACAGCACCAATACCAACTTTTGAAGCATTTGTGTAAGTTTCAAAAGGTGGAAAAAATCAAGCAAAAACAACACGGAATTGGCAATTGGTCTTTCTTTTAATTTTGCAAGTATCATCCAAGATATCTGTCCATGCAAATTTTCCAACCTTCATAAATTTTGTCATGTGGGCTACAATGGTGCTACAATGTTTCTATGAAAAGATGCAAATCCATGAAGCTTGCAGCATCCTGTAAACAGTGTAAAGTACATGATGGCATTGTTTGACAGCTTCTACTTTAGACACATTTACTGAAATATTAGAAATAACATGACTAATAATAAAACCAGACTGTTGCAAAATATACACTTCTTGGATGCTGCAAAAAATTACACTGAGCGTAGAACGAAAAGAATACCCCATAGGTTTGCACATGAGATAGCAAATCTTTACTCTAAACAAGGATATCACCAACAATTCATCCATGCGAGGAATGAGTTTATTTATCACACAGCTATCTATACAAATCTGTCTTGCACCAACTTGCTTCGGGGTCAGAAAGGTAAGAGCAGAGCAAGGAATGAGACTTTGCTTAATATGCCCTTTACTAAATAGCCTAACTATGCATTGCAACTTATCATGATCCCTAGCACTCATGTGATAATGAGATCGATTTAAAAGAGCAGAACCTAGAACCAAATCTATGTGTATATCACACATGGGACGAAGCCTTGTTGGTAAATCTGTAGAAAATACATATGTGAATTCTTTTAACATAAATCAAACACAATCAGGGATAGTAGGAGCATAACTTGTAAACTGATTATCAACAAGCACACCCCCACATCTCACAAATAAATAGATTCATAGATAAAAGAATAGACGAATAATCCAACATTTTCTGAGCAGAAGGGAATAGGATTATTTATTGATAAAACAGACAGGAAAGAGTCCAACAAGCTTAAAATCGAGAGAAACAAACTTAAACAAGACACAAAGCCAAACAGCAACTTAAATACAAAGCAGGCAACTTCCCTAACCAATCTGCTAAAGAAATGCCCTCAGCCAAGTTGGCTGTAAATGCACACAAGATAGAGGTTATCTTCATGGACTCCAACAGAGTCATCATCCCGGATTTGATCATGAAATATCCTTCCATTGCCCTCTAAATTTAAGCAAGCAAAGAGTAGAGAAAGAAGCTATAGTTACTGCCTCTCTTGACGTACTGAGGCAGAGAAAGAAAATCTTCCAATGATTGAGGGACAAGAAATCTATGCCCAGAATACAAACCCCGTCTAGCCCAGAACTGAAGAACAAACAGGCATGAGATAAGAAGATAATCAATCACCTAAGAATCCTGAAAGCAAAACAAACTACCTCCAGTGAAATGCAATTGGCAGTTAGTCTTCTTTGCAAAACTTCCATAGTGTTAGACCATTTATAAGCCAAGAAGCAAAATACTTTGCCTTTAGGGGGAACTTTAGCATGCCAAACAGTGCCGGCAAATGAAAAATAAGCACAGAAGAAGATGAGGACATTAAAGCTCAAAAAGATCTATTTAAGAAAAAGGTGCATTTTCAAGAGACAACAGAAGATTTATAGATTCTTCTTGTTCTCTAACGGTCAAGGTTTTGTCAAATGAAGATTCCAAGATTGTGTCAAGGGCAATATTGGGAAGGAGTACCTTCAGGTCTAAAGGCACTACTACCGTGGTAAACATTGAGAGAGGAAACGCAATGTAGGCGGGGAAAGGATTCTGCCAATGGATGAGAACCAAGCCAATAGTCTTCCCAAAACCAGAATATCGTTCTGCTACCCACTACCAACCACCCAACGTAAGACATGACCTCTGAGCACCAACACATTAACCAACATCGCTTAAGGAGGTACACCATTGTTGGGCATATGGACAATATGGACACAAAATGCCATCAAGCTATTAAGTGTTTTTTCCCCCCTAACATCATGAGTAACACCTCTATTAAACAGCCAAGGTCTCCCCAATAAGAGATGACTTGCATCCATACCCATTACATCGCACCAAACTTTGCCCTTGTAATTAAAACCAATGTAATTGCTTAGAAATGATTGCCTCGCCACCTTTACTCAGCCATGCCAGTTTGCACAATTGAGGATGTTCATCACTAGGGAGCTTTAGTTTTTTAAATGCTTCTTCAAAGACAACATTTTCGCAACTACCTAAGTCAATACCCAAGCATAACCCTCATCCTCTTTTAAAGGAAAGCATAGTTTATGAACAACTAAATGGTCTCCTTGACCACCATAAACCACGTCTTCCTCACTACCTTCAACACTTCCATCAAATATGATTGTCTCCTCATGGTTAGACTGCTCATCATGAGATTTATTCTTTGCAGTAGGAATTTTTTTTTTTTTTTTTGGATAGTTAGAAGCAACATTTGACTACACTCACCACAGTAAAACACTTTGTGTTTGGCTTATTTTGTTGGTGTATGACCAGTTGGTTCAATTGTTTAACTGTTTGCACACTGGGGTACAATGCTTTCCATCTATTGCTACAGAAACACCACCACTTCTAATTCGTTGCCTCTCTAAAGCGAACATGGATCACTAAAAATTAAGAACATCTTGCAAATTTTGCATCACATCTAAAATATATCAAAGAACTAATCGATCTTCAATATCTGATAAATCTGCAAGAGCATCAAGTTGATGAAATTCTTTTGTGTATATTCATCAATAAACTCTGACCCGTTTTAGATTTTAAAGACATAGGAATACATCACAATCATAGCTGTATGGTAGAAAGAAGCTTGCATGTGGTTCTACATTTTTTTCCCAAAAATTATCTTTGCATTGCCTTGTCTAGTGCAAGTACATTTGAGTTGTAACGACCAAGCTGCTGCTCTAAATCTGAATCTTCTAGCTCTGAAAGAAACGCACTTCTGCTCTTGTACTTTCTGAAGTGTAATATCTCTTTAACTGTAAATAAGCAATCCATAAGTTCATCCAATAGGAGATCACCACGAAAATCAAGAATAACAAGTTTTGCTCTAGATTCCCATCTTCGCGAATCACTTGACCAATGGGTTTTTCATGTCTTCCTCACCCCAATAATCTCGCACATTTAAATATATGGAAACTTCACAATTTTGATGGTGTTCTTGTCACAATGTTGCAATTTCATTTCAGAGTGTCACAACCTGTTGCTACAGTTTGGCAAATCTATCCTGATCTCCTAACATTGTTGAGCTGAACTGCAAGTGCAAAATCATCACATAGTCCTTTTCCATGTGGCATGTTAGCGAACCTAAACTCTAATATCAAACTAATGTAGTGTACTCTCAAGAAAAACATTCCCTCATTCCCTAAAGTTACCAAATTGTGAAAGTAATGGAACCCCAAAGTCTAAAACCCAAATCACAGCACCTTCTTTGATCTTCTATTCTTCTTTGTTTTTTTTTTTTTTTCCTTGTTTCTTCTTCTTCTTATTCTCATGTTCTTTCTTTCTTTCTTTCTTTTCTCCTAAAGTTCAAGGCATTATGTCAAAAAAAATTAAAAATAATAAAAAAAAGAAGACAAGAAAAACTAGTTTGTCTTAGGTTAAAGTATTAGTTTGGTTTAGGTTAGGCTTCATGCTTCCCAACCCAAATTGTTCGGGTAAGGTTGAGTTTCGGCACCAAACCAACCAGCCCAATTATTATGCCCCTAGATGCAAAGAAAATGGGTTATTCTCATACGTATTTTAACATTAATAACATCATGCTATGAGGATTTGTTAGTGAGCAACAGCATACACCCCAAAAATAAGGTTGATGCTCTAAGGGAATTGTAATGAGTCAAAACCACAAGGGGAAAAGTTAGCATACGAGATAACATAAAATGGATGAATGAATCAAAGCACATAAATAGCCACTTAAAATGTCTAAATCCTATCACTTAGTTTGCTGGGAAATATTTTATCCCAAAAAATAATTCAAACATTAAAAACACATTTGAAATTATCCTAAATTTTTCAAAGATTAAAGAAATACATGCAAAAACTTGCAAAGTTCAAATTAAGATGTGATACTCAGATAAATAAAATTGGGCTATTTGATGTAATCTACAAGTCCTTCTAGAAGCACTATCCTCAGTTTTTATATGGTGTGCAAATTTTGATAAATTTTAGCAAAATTAGTCAAATTAATTTTATAATTTGGACAATCAGAACAAAGTTCACATGAAACTATAAATTACAAAAAAATTTTCGAAATCTTCAAAAACTTCGACAAAGTTTGCTCAACATTGAAATTTCAATGATTTTTGCACAAAAGACGTAAAATATAACATTTTTATGGAAGAATTGTTATGGTACATAGATATTCTTCTAGACAATCATAGAGATTGTACAAAATTTAAGTTCAAAAAAAAAATCTCTCTACAAATGAAGAAGATTGAAGGTGAGTCGTGTGCATCTAGCAAGTACTGATTCAAAAAAGAGCGAGCAACAAACTAGAAGAGCAATGGCAAAGAGAAGAAAAAGAAGAAATGAATAAGCTGAAAGCTTGAGAGGAAAGACGTTGAGCGAAGAAAGAGACACGAGGACGTCTATCATAGTTAATAGAGAACATCGAAGTTGTTTGCACTTGAAACAATTAGCAATTCAACGATCAGTTAAGCTAGGATTTATGTTTGCTCAATTATTAGCGTTTGACGATAGGTTTTTCTTTCTTATAAATACGCAACGTACATTAAACATTTTTAATGTTAAAATACATGTTCGAAAATATTATATCTATACTTATATATATACTGTATCTATTTATATTTATTTCATCATTTTTAATTAAAATTATCTATATTTTAACATTTACATTAAAAAAATTTTAAATTTCTCTAAGTCAGCGAACTTTTATGGAAAATTCTTTTGAATTTCATTGACACTTCAAATTAATTCTGATCTTCGAAAGTCGAAGTTTGGGACGAAGTAGATTTTTCGTTTCTTGAGTACTTAAAGCAAACATTTTTTAAGTTTTGAGAAGGATTTGAAACATTTCACCCCAAAAATATATATCTATATATATTCAAATGGGCCAAGAAATTGAATTAAACACTAAAAGATTTTGAAATTTTGTTGTGTTAATTTTAAAACCAAATTAAAACTTAATACATGAGGACAAAATACAAATAAATTTTAGGTTACCACATTACAGGATTTCTACAAATTTTTCATTGTTGTTTCAAGACTTGAATTCGTGCCCCCTAGTAACAATGGAGCAACCTCAATTGGTGAGTTCTTCTTCAATCATATGTTGTATATAATGGCCAAAATTGCTAATAAACCATTGAATAATGGAAATTCAATATTGTGTTATTCCAAGAAACACAATGGTTAAGAAAGATAACAAAGTGAAAGTGTATGCATTAAAGAGAGGGGGTTACACATATGTATACACAAATACTAATACATAAAGACTTATTTAGCTAGGAACATGAACTGTTCGTTGACTATATGCATCAGCAAGGATAATCAATAAACACTATTGACTTTATGCATCAGCAAGGATAAACAATAAACACCACAGAAGATAAATGCATTTAAACAACATTTATACAAAAAATTCACAACTTCACAAAGTGGCCACTTTCAACAAAAACTTGCTAACTTTGAATTTCTAATCACCACTAAATTTTCAGTCCTTGAGCTAACAATTAGAGGCCAAACTAAATGCATTGACTTATGTTTGATCATCCCATTCCGAACTATCAATAAAAGATTAAGTTTGTTGAGATAACCAGTGCTTACAAGTTACAACTAAGAAAGAAGACCAAGAGCGCTCTTGGATGTCCCCTTAATTAATTAATATAGACATCCTCCCTGCAACTCCACTAAGGCCCCAGTTGGCATTACTATCGAGTTTTTGGTCAAGCTTACAAGTATAGGGAGTTCTAGGGGTGGCAATTTGTGACACGACACGATAACCCGACACGAACACGACACGAAATTAACGGGTTTGGGTTTAGCATAAACGAGTTTTGGTCAAAACGGGTCAAACACGATTAGACACGACTAAATGCGGGTCATAAATAGGTTAACCTGATAAACCCGAAAATGACACGTTTAACACGATTATACATAAGTTAAGAGATAAATTATAAATAAGTTCATTTAAAATTAATATATTTATTAATTTGTTGATAGTGTAATTATTTATTAATTTTTTAGATATAATATTTGAAATTTTTAATATATTTTATATTTGTATTAATATTTTTTATAAAAAATTATTTTAAAAATTGATTATAAAAAGTTAAATAGGTCATATATAGGTACACGATCGCGACACGACCTATTTACGACACGACCCCGTTTATGACACAACCCGTTTACAATATATATGACACGACTTGTTTACGACACGACCCGTTTACGACACGACCCATTTATGACACGATGACACGAATTGCCACCCCTAGGGAGTTCCAACCTATTAAGTGTATCACTACATTACAAATAACAAAACCCCTAAAGGAGTTGTCTGGCCATTGCAAAAATTCCCATGCAATGATGACAAAATACACAAAAACCTAGTGCAAACACACCCAAAAACATCAAACAAAAAAAAAAAAGTCCTACTAATAGGTTCAATTTAAATTTTTTATTATAAGAAAAATATAAATACCAGTAAGAGTCAATAGTGACGAGAAGGCGCACAAACATTATAAAAATAAACTAGTTCAAGTAGAAACTATATTCTTCTACAGGTAGGTCCAGGTGCATCACATCTTTTCTTTCTTTTTTTCCTAACAGAAAATAAACTATACAATAATAAAATAGAATTATCAAAATACAACAAAAAGTAAGACAAATTTTGAAAATCGACATGCATGTCAAAACAAAACAAAGAAAAATTACTACTTCAATAATTTAAACTGTATCCCATAATTAACGGGCTTCCATACACCTGCAATAATGTCATATGATGAATCCTATCAAACTATTGATCCACAATTATCCACCCCTAAAAGATTATGCATTCCGTAAAAACCCGGTATGCCTAAACAGCAAAAGTTGCAACCATTCTGCAATCCTCAAGCTAAATTGGGCACGGTTCCCTATTTGAGATTCAAAATAAAAATTAAAAAAAAAATTCCTCTACAAACAAAAAGTTCTATCGAAGATATATCCTCCAAGGCTTCCAAATGTCCCTTGTCTGTCACAGCTTTTTTATTTTTTTAAATACCTTCTAACTCAGAATTTCTTCCAATAATCTTGCCAAAGACGAATACTCACCACAGAAGAGAATGAGAAGGAGAAACTTTTTATCTATAGGCTTATCAAGTGATTGATATTAAACAGTGAGATTTACTATTTCTTTCAATGGTAAACTTGAATAAATTTTTGCAATCAAATAAAGGCATCTGTTGATTCTTAGCAAAACTAGTGAAAGAAAAGTAAGTTTTTTTATAATTTCACAAAATAATGAAAGACAAAAAACAAAGAAGTTGTTGCAGACCTTATGAATAAAATTTTCTTTGATGAAACTGAAAGGATTATTGTCAGAACAACTCAACCAGTATAAAACATGAATGTCCTATCATATGAGTTAGTATCATCCTTGCAAAAAAAAAAAAAAAAAAAAGATCATTTTTCTCATGGCTAAATATATTGTAAATAGCAAATATCATTCCAAAATCAACTAATAAGGTAAGAACGTTGCCAAGAAATAGCAACATTTATCTCGCTCTTGAATTTAATTCTACCACAACCACATTTTAAGTTGAGGCAAGCATCCTTGTATATCAACCTATGCTTTCCATTTCCACCTAATGTTCAAAACACTTTTCCTAAGTTCCTATTGCATAATTGCACCATCCAACAAGGATTCAACTTGCTCATTTCAACAGTCATTACAGTTGCTACTTAATTAATTTCCCTTGACAACCAAGAAAATACAATAAGAAAGAACAGACAATATGTACTTGATGATACAACACAAAATCCAACTATGCATTCTTCAAGTATTTATGGGTCCGTAACACAACATTCCAAGGAACATTCTTTATAACACAACAAGAGTCTCGCACTTAAGGATCCAATTTACCTTTGTCACTCAACTTTTATTCCCTTCAATAGACAAAGGCCATGAGCTCAACAAATATATATAATTCTAAACTAAGAATGGTCTACCTATTAGAAACTAAGATATGAAAAACCTTAGAACTATATAAGCTCAAAAAATTCAAAAAATAGACATTTTGATGGTCCCAACAATGCCCCACAATAGCATCATTAAAGAAATGCTTCAAAGTTATAATCCATAAATTAACCAGTATCCATATCAGAACAACAGAGTGAACAGGAAAGGATTAATGCATCCAATCATCCATCTCTTCCATCGAAAATGCACCAAAACCATCTATTTATAATTCATATTCATGGAAATCCTCATGCTTTATCTGACTGCACTGGTTCTACCATTTCCACGACCAAGAAAAGTAATGAGTGGCACAGAAAATTACCATTTCAAACTCGACAAAAGCAATACGAGTCGAATGATGATAGTCCCCAAGCAGTCTCAAGCGATAAACCTGCACCAATTTAAGATGCCTAATCAACCCTTACCATTTGGTAAATTCAAGTAAACAGTTCAAGAATCAGCAGAAACTTTTGTGTTCCATTATGTGGGAGCTACAAACCCGTCCACAGATTGATTCAAAGAAGAGTTTGACATCTGCTTGAGAAACCTGTGCAAAAAAATGAAGAAACCACTTAGAACTTGCGTTAAATTGCAGTAGACTAGAAAATTTCAAAATTACCTTCTTGTCAATATTTGTACAATATATAGTTCTCGCACACATTTCCCTCTCATCTTCGGACTAGAGACACATCAAAAGTCAACAATTCATAACAAAAATTACAAGAGCAGTAGCACAAAAGATGAGTATTTTTAAAATTTAATGAAGCAAAAATGTCCAACATATAGAGCCAGTCTGATTAAAATCATTTCTCACCCTTGGCAAAAATGTAGGATTAACTGGTGCAATTGCAGTTTTTGACGGCAGCACCCTTACAGGATAGTATCCGAGCATTGTTCCTGCTAGACTTAAAGCAGCCCTTGCACCCTCTATGGTTGCACCCATGCCAAACATATATATAAACTAGATTTAGTTTAAATTGAGGGATCATTTGAATTCAACAGAACAAACTAGAAGAACTACTAGGAAAAATAAAATATATATATATATATACAAAATAAGTTTTGATCCTCCGCTTAGGTAGATAAATTACCTTCATCAGTAAACTCAATAAAAGCAAAACGAAGAACGGAATTTGGATCACCACATATGCGACAATCAACAACCTTCAAACCCAAAAAGTGATAAGGCTAAGACTTTGAACAAGCAAATATAACATGAAGGAAAAAAGAAGAAAACGGTGAAGAGAAATTACTTGTCCACAGTTGATGAAGAGGGCAGCAAGCTGCTCTTCAGTAACCTAAATGCCAAACAAAGAAAAAAAAAAGCTAAAACTGTCAGTAAACAAGGAATGAAAGCAAATAATAAATAAATAAATAATAACGAAAAGATCAAATTAAAATCAATGTTTCACCTGGTGATCAATGTCAGATACATATACTGTTCTCCTAATTATCTCTTCCCTCTGTGCCATACTTGTTCGACTATTCATTCTCCGCTTTCCTTGACTAAAGCTACTCTTCTTCTGCAAACAGAAAAACAAAATTAACCATAAATTGACAAACATAAAACCCCTCAAAAGTAACAAAACAAAAACAAAATCAAATCAAAACCATTTAAAAAAAAACAAAAAAAAAACAAAAGGATGAGGCAGGATCTTATACCCTTCTACCAGTATTTCCGTTGGCATTGCCATTACCACTATTATTGTTAATCGTAAAGTTGTTAATGTTGTAAAATCCAGCACAAAGCGATCCATTGTTAGTAAGCGAAGGCGGCACGAACTCCTCAGCCATTGGATTCAACTTGGACAGAAGTTCCTCCAAATCCCTCATATCCCTTTTGAAACCCTCACTAACCTCCTCCTCTCCGTTTCTCTTCAAATCAACACCGTTCGATTTCTGATGCCCAAACCCTCCCTTTCCTCCACCAGCCAAACTAATCGCTCCAACCTGCAGATTCTGTACTCCGTTGCTATTCTTTCCTCCTTGCTCATGTTGAATCTCACTCTTGTTACCGTTGCTAACTTGCACCGGATCACTCGCCTGCTGTTGTTGCTGCTGCTGAAATTGCTGGATGTTATTCATGTTTAGCATCTCATGATCATGTGGAGATAGTAGATTACGATCGAAATGATGCTGCTGCTGCTGATGATGATGATAGTTCTTCTCCATTTGATTCCGATTTTCACTCGCACCATGTGAATCAGGTGTTTCCAAATTCCTAGTCGCCGATGATGAACCAACATTAATCCCTAAATCCACTCCAGCATTCTCAACCACCGCCATGATCAGGTCTCGAAACCACAACAACAACAACAACAACTATAACTAATCTCTCTTCACACTATTCCTCTCTCCCTCTCTCTCTCTCTCTCGATTGATCCACCGATCAATCAATCCTCAGATCGATCAACAACAAATCTTCTCCATCTCTAAATAGTTTCGCCAAAATCTCTTCTACAGTCGTTTCCCTCTTCAAAAAACAAAAACTCCTTCTTCTGCTTCTTCTTCTCCTCCACTTTATTTCTTTATTTTCGAGTATAGCCGAGAGAGCTTTGTGTTTGTGTTTGCGTTTGTGTTTGTGCTTGTGTTTATTGTGTTGTGTTCTTCGGATCGTCCGTTTTTTCTTCTTCTTCTGTTCCTTTTTGGAACATCTCTCGATGAATGAACAAGGTTTTCATTTTGATCTTCTCCTCCTCATCATCATCTGGGAAACCGTCGTCCTTAACAGAAAACCCAATGGATCTTCCTCGAGTAACTGTCATTGTACCTATAGAGAAAAATCCAACGGTCACCTTTTAAGGATGACAAACGTTCATCTACCTTTCAGTGCTTTTTTCTCTCTCAAAACCCCACGAGTACGCAACATGCACAGTGTTGTCCATCATCCATATGCAATGCCATTATAGCATAACATCCATAACCATCATACATACATACATACATAACTGGATACCAATTCTTTTTTATTTTTGGAAATATTTATTCAGAGCCGTCGGATGTACAGCCAACCTTCATCATTGACAAGGGAAGTTTGGCTGGGTACAAAGGTTGACAGGGAATGATGCGCCACGTGTGGTGTTCTTGGTGGAGATGGTGTGGACCAAGAGGGAGTGTGGGTGTATCGGATCATTACGGTGGCAAAGAGAAGATAAGAAGAGAAAAGAGGTGGGGGCTAATATACTTTTGTGCTCCATTCTCCGCATGGACGTCAAAGGCAGTAGAAGGCTGCCACGTGTACAGGGCATAGGTTCTCGACTGAAACAATACCGGCTCTCGTGTCATTATCCTGGGCTGCAGAAACGACAAGTCCAATGGCGTACGGGTTTATAAAACATGAGGACATAAAAATTACAGTAATTTGAATTAAATTAATCTAACAATAATTATTCTAATACAAAACATTGTCTTATATATCAGCCAAAGCTTAATTTAAGTAAATAACTCACGATAATGTTTAATTAAAAGTATTAAGCTTAAGTCATATGAATAAAATATATATATATATTAAAAATTATTTTATTTAATTTTTTATAATAATTTAAATAATTAATTTAAATTATATATATATATATATAGTTTTGTATATTAATTACAAGAACAGTAAAAATAAACTCAATGACTCATGCCACTCAAACACTTTATTTGTAAATTAAAATTATTAAAAACATAATTTAATTATTAATATGTATATATATATATACATAAAATTTTAACAATTATTAAATAAATGGAATTTTTTCAAAGGATTAAATAAATATATTGTATATTTTGATGAATTAAAACATTATTCAATATTTATGAATGTTATAATTATATTTTTCACTAAAATAATTATTACGTGTGTAATTATAAAATCACATCTAAGATATCGTGTTTATAAGAAAATTTGAGTTTAAATTATATTCTGTTGCAAAAGTAATTTGAAGATTAGCATGATCTGTAATTTAATGAAATTTCTTAAAAATCTACCAATGCTTTTGAACATTATGGTATATTACAATTATTACTATAAAATTCTTTCAAGTAGATTTAATGTGATTAAATGTGCAGGGAGTGTTTTCAAAGTTGAAAAAATAGAAGGTTATTAAATACAATTTTAAAAATTCATTTACTAGAAATGAATACGATAAGCTTTCATTATCTAGATTCAAACAAATCAAGAAAAAAAATTCATGAATTAAATTCAAAAACTGTTTAAATTTAAAATTTTCAGAAATACAACAGACCTTTTAATCACCTTTTAAGTTTTAAAAAATATATTATTATGATTATTATAATTATATTTTATATAGTTATAACACTGATAATAATTAAATAAAAATAATACATGTCTTAAGGAATCTATTATTTATAAATAATTATAAATATTATATTTTAAATATATATATATTTTTTATCTCCTCAGATAAAAGTAAAACAAAAAATAAAAAAGGGAATATATTTAATGTGATGGAGTTATTCTTATAAGATAAATGTGGGGACTGAGAGCAACAACTGATCATGATTAGCCGTTTGTCTTACTCCTAATTCTTAAATTGTTTTATTTTATTATTTCTTCAAACCAAATAAATACAAATGGTCGCCCACCCTACATAATAACATCATGAGACCCACCAATGTCACGACCCGACCCGTTTAAGAATAATTCCCCACGTGGATAATGGTGAGGCAATCTCAATTAATGCCTGACAGCGGGCCAGATTTTGCCACGTGTACGATTGGAATTATTAATTAATATTTTTTCCCCTGTTTTCTGATCGACACAGAAAGCAATTTATTCAGCAAGCAATTCTTTCTCAGAATGGCCAAGCACTTTCACGTGCAGAACAGCGTCCGGTGAATATATGAAGGCTTTTCAGATATTAAGTATGCATTTATTTATTTTTAAATTTGTTTTAATTCTCCACGTTATACTTTCAAAATTTGGGGGAGCCCGTTCCAAATTAAAAAAATAAATAAAAATTAATTTTCTAGTATCACTACAAGATTAAAAAGGCTGAGACCGTCCAGCCTATTTAATAAAATCAGTAACTTATTTGACAAGACAGAAATTAAACTGGCACCTTTCCACGAGAAGAGAGGTGGTAGGCATATCAAGTAAAATAAAAATAACTTTTATTAAATGTTTAAGAGTGCTCAGGAAGGCCAATAATAGAAGCGATTACCACCATTTAAAGAGTTTGGCTAGCGGTGGTTGTATGTAACTAAGGGCATGTTTGATATTCAACTTAAAAATAATTTTTAGAAATACATTTTTGAAAGTCATTTTTCGAGTTCATTTTTAGAAAATAAAAAATATAATAATTTATTTTATTTTTGCCTTCTTCAAAAAATTTTGTGGTGTTTGATTGACCAAAAACTAATGATTTTCTTGGGACGAAAAATCATTTTTTTAATGTTTAATTGATAAAATATGCAAAAAAAAAAAAGAAAGATGTTTTGCATCATTATTTTCTTGCCATAATTTTTTAGTTGGGAAGGCTCATAAAAAATTGCAAATGAATTTTTTAAAATGATTATTGTAACTAAATGACTACCCAATAACTAATTCTATTTTTTTTATTATTATTCATATTCAAAGAGAAACAACCATAAGTGAATTTTTTCATAAACTCTCGAGAAAATGTTATTTTTTTGTGTAGAAAGGGTTTTGACCATCAAACAAATCCTTAAAATTAAATTAAAAAAACAATTTTAAAATTGTGTAAGAACACTTTAAATAAGTTTTATGAATATCTTTGATTTAAAAGCAGAAAATATCTTTAAAATTTTGTATCAAGTAGGTATTTTGTTCTCTGTTATTTTAAATTATCTTCTAATGAAGCATTATTTATAGCAACGATTGATTCTTTCCTAAGCAATAAAGACACATGATACAATGCAGATGTCTTTATTCTATAAGTTTAATAAATTATAATAAAAAATACTTTTCTATAAGAGTGACATTTTTTGTTATCATGTAATAAATAAATTGTGTCGTAAACGAATCTAACTCATATATTACTAATGAAAAGATGAAATAATATTGATTGAATTCTGAATTAGTGAATTACATGTTTCAGAGTCTATTTATAATTGAACAATAGAGTAAAAAAGGCAAGAAATATAAGATACAGAAGTATCTTAATGGATACAGTATAATATCTATAATTAAATATAATGATATCTTATAGTATAATATCTATAATAATATCTTATAGATATAGTATAATATCTATAAGATATGTATATAGTAACATCCCCCCTCAAACTCAAGGTGATAGAAGAAATCATCTTGAGTTTGTCAACAAAATGCAGGCGCAATAGTTAGCGCACAAGAAAATATGCGCCACGGGAGATACCGTGGCATAACGAGCGCAATAATTAGCACACAAGAAAAGATGCAGCACGGGAGATACCGTAGCATAACGAGCGCAATAATTAGCGCACAAGAAAAGATGCGACACGGGAGATACCCTGGCATAGCAAGCGCTCTAGTTAGCGCATAAAAAAATAAATATAATATTATAATATCATATGAACTTCAGGTTTATACGATATATATGGTAGGGTCGGCGGCGCAGCAACAAAGACTTCGACGGACCAGCACTAGTATCAATTGGCGGTGAGTAGGATGGCCAGCAGCGAGCATGATGGCCGGTAGCAAGAGACGACCAATAGCGGTGAAGATTAGGTGGCACCGCTCAACAACAGAAAATCACCCAACAGCAGCAGTGAAATCGGATAGTGATTGTATGCGTGTATGCAAGCAGACGAAGACAGAGAGGAAACAGAGAAGAACAATGTGCAATAGGTAGCAAAGATGGTTTTAGCCGATCAATGGTTTCATCTGGCCATTGGCCAGCCAGAACGACGAAAAGCTAAAAGTATCTCAAAATACTAAACCTAGCTCTGATACCATGATGAAAAGATGAAATAATATTGATTGAATTCTGAATGAGTGAATTACATGTTTCAGAGTCTATTTATAATTGAACAATAAAGTAAAAAAGGCAAGAAAATAAAAGATACAGAAGTATCTTAATGGATACGGTATAATATCTATAATTAAATATAATGATATCTTATAGTATAATATCTATAATAATATCTTATAAATATAGTATAATATCTATAAGATATGTATATAGTAACAATTACAAACTCAAATCCAACATGTTCATTAATTATATCATATTTGTAAACTTAAACTCGACCTATTTATTAATTGTATCACAATTATGTACTTATATATAACCTATTTAACTTTTTGCAACCAAATTTTTAAATTATTTTTACTAAAGATATTAATAAAAATAATATATTAAAAATAATATATTAAAAATAAAATAAAATAAAATATATTTATAAAAATAATAAAAAAATTATATCATTAACATATTAATTATAAAATAACTTATTTATAATATATTTTTTAACTTATAAATAATTATGTTAAACAGATCATTTTCAAATTTAACATATTAACTCATTCATAACCCAAATTTTAATCATATTTAATCATATTAACATGTTTTGACTTAAACTTATTTATATTAAATTCAATCCCTATTCTCCTACAAAGACATTAATTACTTAACAAAAAAATTAAAAAATTGAAACTACTTCATTCGCCTTAATGTTTTATCTTTAAGTTAAAATTATAATGGACCACGAATTTTCTACGAGGGTTATCAGGGAGTAATGACAATAAAATATTTTCATAAATAAAAAATAGCAATGAAGTATTAATGTGATGTAGCATGGACATATTATTTAAAGACTTGTATATTGCATAAATAAAAATTTTTAAGATAATCATATCATTAGATGATAGTTTGGTTGATTAAAGAACTAAGTATAAGTTAAACTAAAGTTCAAATGTCAAGTTTGAGCATAAGCTTACCAATACAGAATATTATTAGGTAAAATCTTCTGGGCAAACTATTTCAAATAAGAAGAGAAAATATAAAAAAGAAGAAAGAAGCAGGAATGGTACAAGGGGGTCATTGAAAGTAGGATAGCCTCATGTTAACACCGAGCCAGTCTGTCACAGAAATTGAAAGAAAAGATGACTAAATGGTACAA
>JAJIYU010006187.1:0-21033 GCA_030144865.1 Tinospora cordifolia | reverse complement strand
CCTGGATCATTAATTCAATAATGGTCCATAATTCTTTATACATATACTATTGGATAAATTAATTGACAAAAATTCTTGTTTATTCATTCTAAATTATGAGGTATTACACTAAAGGACCAATTCTTACTGAATAATGCTGCATGGATTACTCGTGAAGCATTGAGAAATCTCAAATAGAAAAGGACTGTGCGAGATTATGTGAAAACATTCTCTTCCTTGATGCTGGATATCAAGAATATGGGAGAAGAGGACAAACTATTTAACTTCACTTCTAGATTACACCCTTGGGCGCAAGCGGAGTTGCGAAGGCAGGGAGTGAAGGATTTGCCGAGTACAATAGCTATTGCGGACACTTTGGTGGATTACAAGTCCACTTCTTCCTCTACTGATGGTAATGGAACCAAGGCGAAGGACAAAGGCAAACAGGGTTCCACAGACAACCAAGAGAATGGGAAGGATTTCGGGTCTAAGGCTAAAGATGATCAACCATCAAAGAAACCAACAAGGTCGATTGGTTGCTCCATATGCAACGAACCTCACTTAGCAAGGGAATATCCAAAGAAGGAATGACTTGGTACTATCTTTATCGAGGAAGAACACTCAGTTGTTGCACGGATGAACACCATACGGGAGTTGGATGTAGATAAGGCCACTAAGAATACTATCGAAGGCAGCAACCGTTCGGGGTTGTCGATGAGGGCGTCGACTTCATCTGTTGGGGGAGGTTTGTCACCCCCTTGTCGCTGAGAACTGTGAAGTAACGGTCATTGCTTATGGAAGGGGGCAATGGCTAGGGTAAAGAGCCACAAATGGCTAATCGGGACGTAAATGAACCGTGCCTTGGAAGGCACACGCTGATAGATCAGCAGAGCATGGCAAAAATGTGCATAGGGTGAGTGCGTGACTGAAGCACACGGATGCTCACGGATACAGGCACAAGACTAAGGAGGATTTCTCATGGATACGGGCACACAACCAAGATGGACTACTCACGGTCATGGCACATGACCAAGCGCATGATCGAGTTGGTTATCGATGAGCTGACAAACGATAACTACTCAACCCCATATTATAGATCATGGGGATGACGTGGGGACGTTCGGATAACTATTGTTGCAGTTAAGCAATGTGGTGAATGAGTGTGCTGGGCACTCAGGTTCAATTACAAGGAGTGGCCAAAATAATAGGGCACATGGTGTGCCAAGTAGCTAAAAGTTGCAACTGCATACCAAGTAGAGAACAGTAAGCAAAGGCATGGAACATGTGATCCTAAGATCTTAGAATGCTAATCAAAGACGTGGTCCCTTGTGTTGTGGAACATGAACAAATCAGTTGTGGGCACATAGAAGAGTTGGCAAGCACATGACCCTATAGTCTCGGAGGTGTAACTGTGAAGCAGTTGCTGAACAAATGTGGTTGTTGTACGTGTCATCAGTGGTAAACATTGTGAAGCAAGTGATCCCAACTGATATTGGCACACATGGGGAACATGCCAAGGTGTTTCTGGCAGTTGGGACACATGACTCGATCAAGCTGAACGTGGGACACGTGTTGGACATGGAGTCAAGGCTTTTGTTGGTTTGAGGACCTTTAGGGGAATGTGGGACAATGTGGGAAGTGGTTATGGTAACCACTTGTTGTACATAGCTAGTGAGAGGCTATAAATGGAGGAGGATCCTCAGTGTTGAGTAGATCCATTCGAGTACAGTAGTCCTTTGAGATTTAAGTGTAACGTTTTGTAATAGTTGCACAGTGAATAAACATTCCTTTGCTAATACTCATGTGCCATTGAGTTGCCTTGTGTTTTGTTGCTTGTTCTTGCTGTTACTAGAGTGTGGTGTGGTGTTTGGTGGCCAAATCGACTCCCACGAGTAACAAACGAGTAAAGTTCATATTCCACTGGTCATCTTCGAGCACTTAAGCTTGAAATAGCTTGTTGAACGAAGGAAATTGAGTTGGCTTGCTGAGATCAAGGTTGGACCTTGGTGCATCACAGGAAGGAGGGAATTGTTGGGTAACGAACCTCACTTGCACTGCGTGAACCTGGATTGTAGACTATCAACCCTATGTGTTGGAAGGTGTTTGTGGCAAAAAATTCGGTCACCTGTTGGACACATGACAGTTACAATGATTTGAACATTTTGTTTCAAAATTTAAAAAAAAGGCTAAAAATCCCTAAAATAAAACACTATGTATAAATTAAGGGTAATAATTTATATTAATATATTATAAATAGGTATTATTTGTATATTGTACACTCAAACTTGACTCATGTATTAATCATATTATGATATACAAACTCTAGCATGATGCACTAAGTAAATAGATGACCCGAATACAACTCATTTAATATGTTATCTAAACATACTCTATTCGCGTCATGTTTAATCTAATACATGTAACCTATATATAATTTTATTTAACTTTGTTGTGACCAACTTTTTAAGTTATTTTTTTATAAAAGATATTAATATAGATATAAAATATAAATAATTTTTAAAAATAAATCAAGTTTAAAAACTTCATTAAAAATAAAAAAGAAATAAGAAAGAAAATGTGCCGTAAATTACTTATAAATTAACCTACTTATAATTTATTTGTTAACTTGTCATTAATTATGTTAAATAAATCATTTCTGAATTTAATATATTAATTTGTTTATACCTTAAATTTTAGTTGTATTTAATCATATCTAACATATTTTCACCCAAATTTATTTGTGTTAAATCCAAAGTCGTAAACTGCATGTTATGTTTGAATTGAATTATCATGTTATAATACAGATTGTCACTCTTATACACAATATCCAATATCTACAGTATTTACATGATCAATTTTCCTCGCTGTTTTTTACTAGCATTCCTCAGGCCAAGCTACTCTTCAAGCTCTCCATGAGAATTTTTGGTCTGATCTATGATTGCCTTTTTGCAACTCTTTAATTATATTATGATTAATGTATATTTTGCATAATTAATGCATCTATTCTTCTAAATAAGTAATCACAAAGACAATGGATTCTTCAAATTTCAAACCTTTTGATTACATTTTAAGTGTCTTTAATATAATAATTTGATACATATAAGAATTAGGGTCCTAACTATTTTGGGGCCTCGAGTGGGATATAAATAATGGGCTTAAGTCCACAACTTTAATTTTATATTTGTTTACAAAAATTATTTTACATAAATAAAATATAAAATTAACAAAGAAAAACAACTAGTTGTTGTCAAAAAGTATAAAACTAAACAATTAAATTATATTCTAAAATTATTTAAAATTAAAAATGTTGTTGATAAATAATACAGGACATGAAGAATGAATTGAAAGCATAATAATTAAACTAAAAATTATAAAATGAGGTAGAGTAATATTAAAAAATTTTAGTAATAAGAATTAATTAACCTATATAAATATTTTGGCACAAAACTTAGGACCCTAATTAAGTCAATTACATATATATATATATATACAATTGCATAGTATTGTAATTGTCTTGATCTTCGTGTTTGTTATATTTATATGTGGTACCAAGCTATGTTTTCAACCCCTGGTCATACCTCTACTAATGTTCTTTGTGCTTTTGGATTTTTATATATTGTTATCAAATCTATTTTTCCGAATATACCTTACAAGATTTATTTGTTTTCAGGGAAAGTCGAATTCTCGCTACTCCTCGTTTGACTGTTTCTTTTTGTGAATTCATTACTTCACCATCTGTTTTACCATATGGCCCCTTATCACTAGAAAATGATAACATTGACCACTGATTAGTTGACAGTCGAAGTCAATAAGAAAAATCATTATTCTTCCAAGCCATGTTAACCAAGGGTAGGCATTACAAAACTTTTTTTTTCTCTTTTATTTTTCCTCTATTGATAAATAAGGTGGTAAACTTTTTTTTTTCTGTTGACCTTTGTCCTTTTTCTTATCACATGGTAGACTCCCATAACCCAAATGACATCTCAGCCTCTTGTTCAAAATTGAAAATAGAAGGATTATATGAAATTTAATATGCTTCTGATAAGTTTGGAGCTAAGGTCTAATCCTTTTAACTCAGGTTACTAATCCCTTAGTTCCTCAGTCTATTTACAATACTCCTCCACCAACCTTCCAAAGAAAAATTAAAATAATCTTTAGGAAATTGGGCCCAAAAAGTCCAATTAAAAAGTATGTCCAATTTTTTTTACTTTGGCAAGCACTAGATTCCAATAGATCAATCAAAACATTTCTTTCCACTCTCTCTTCCATCTCTACTACTCAGCTAGCGGAAGAAAAATGGTTATACTATAACACTCTGATTCTCGAACCATGAACCATATCATACAAATTCCACATGTATAGACATATACACTTTTCTTTTTTCATGCATTTATATATCACAATCGAGAATTTGGGCATCACTGTTACATTGCCATATATAATCTCTTGGACACACTAGGTCACATCCCATAAACATATGAATGTATAAATGAACTAATCAATAAATTTATAATTGAAGCCTCAAAAAGACAAAATACTTGACAAAACTTAAATCATGTCAATAATAGTAACTAAACTTAAGCTTTGTGGCTGAGTTTTCAATAACAACTCAATGAATAAAATAAAGAGAGATTCTCTGGCTATTTGCCTGACTAAAGATAAGAATAAACTTATGACTAAGATGACCTCATCAAGGAGGTATATACTAACTACACTCTTTTGCATCTCATTAATGACATTGCTCAACTACTGAGTACCTGAAAAATAAGAAGTGGGGTGAGCTCAAAGAGTTCAGTGAATCATACACAATGCATCTCAAGCATTATTCAAGCCAAATACATAGCATGCACACACTTGTCAAACATTAAACATTTCAAACAATTCAATAAGGGTAAACCTCGATGTTCTCCCCACATAACAAAATCCATCAATAAATTATAATAACCGCTAGATCATGAGGAGTATAGGGACATACTCATCATCTAGTATCTAGTAACTAGGGACACACCTACCATTCCATTCATAACATAGTGCCAATTTCATACCTTGAGAACACCCACAGTGATCAAACGTGACTCACTATGTTGGTTTGTGGTTCAGTTCTTGATTAAAGTAATCTTAAAGTGCTACACAACATCAAATGCTCAACATCTTCTAATTCACAAATATAATTTTGTGAAATACTATGAAAACATGAAGTCATCATGCACAAGACTACAACACATGCTATTCAATATACAAAGCATACCATATGTATTAAAGACGAGTATTCCTCATGATTATAGTTATACAACATACTATTCATCGTATCATACACACATAAAATTAATCAATCACAACCTTAATAGAATCACACCCTAGCATGTTCTAAGGTATTCAATCAAATAAACATACAATCATGTTGTATATTTAAAATTAAAATAATACTTTTCTTCCCGCATTGGAGTCCCAAATGTCGTGAATTCTGAATCTTACCAAATATGACAAACAATCCACCATTCTTCTTTTCGGTGCATTCGGTGCGCACTGTTGCCTTTGTTTGTAGTTGGACTTAACTTATCCTTTTCCAACTATACATACTCACTATCTAATTACCTTCTAGACCTTTGTAAACCCTTTTTAAAGCCATTAAATATTCAGTCATGACCAACATGCGTCAAGGGCATGAAATCATAGTTGTTTTTATAACTTACATGCATATTTTTATTATTTGATGTATATTAAATCTCATGCTCATTTCTAACGTCTTAGGCATATTTAATCATAAATTTCCAGCAAGCAATTGGCTGGCTTTTGACACTTAAAAAGCATGCAACCATTACACAACTTGCAGTTACACTCAACTATCCCTTAAACATGCATATACCCTAATTATCCTGGGCATACATGCCTTGTTTGTATGCATTATCATCATGTCTTAAAATTAGTATTTTGTACATTGATATTCATTATTTTCTAGAAACCTAGCTTGTTGGTCTTTCATGAAATAATATATTATTCACATTACTTTACCATATAGATCACCAATACCTATATGCATCATGCAGAATCATTGATTTCATAAGCATACATGCATATTTGATCTCTTCCCCCATGTAGACGTGAGTTCCTTCAACCTTTCATGTTTTCATAGACTTTTAACTTCCTGAGGCATTAGATTAATTGCTGAAAATTGAAAAGTGGCCATTAGAAAGGAATATAACTATTATACCTTACTGTTATTGTCGGGAACATCTCATTGATGATGTATGTTTCAAAAAAGAACTCTTGTATCCTTTTGGACTGATTTATGTTTATGTTTTCAATGGTGGCAATGGAGACTCTCAAAAGTTGTTGATGGAGATTTGATCCTCAAAAGACGAGAAAGAATGAAGAAAAGACAAAGATCTAATGTATAGAATAGCATTTTACCTTATTGAATGGCTTGATGATGGACTATATATGACACAAAATCTCAACTTTTGTGTAACTTCTTGTTGTGTTAACTAGTGGGAACGACTAGGGGAGGGAATAAGAGGACATAAGTCAAAAATTTGGGAGGAGAATGATGTGGGAGGATCACTTTTAGATGAGGATAGAAGTTGAATTGTTTGATAAGGTAGAGTTTGAGTGTATTTATGACTCTTTTTGTTGTAATCTCTTGTAGAGTTTGATCCTAATCCAATTTCTCCTCTTTTAACTCATATGGGATGTGGGATTTGAGTGCCTTAGGAACGATTTTGAGTTTGTGTGTAACTGGGAACCAAAATTACATGTAAACATTACTTATACAATGTAATACCCCCATATACACCTAATTGTACATATTTTTTTATTATTATTTCCTCTATGGTTTCTCATGTTTATTTTATATGTTTTGTTAGAAATTAAGTTTGTTAACTCTTTCATTGATTAATGAAATTTAAATACTATTTTTAATTAATTTATTTATTTTTAAATATATACACATGTTTGTATAATGTATATATGTGCGTGTGCATTATTTTCATGTATATATATTTTTTTCTTTTTTTTTCAAGTGACTCTTCATAACACTAAATTAGATTTATTTATTATTTTATTTTATTTTTATGTACAGTACAATCTATGTACACATATACTTAATGATATTAAGTTTTTACTAAATAAATTCTAATATTTTTCGATGAAATTTCTAGGTCCTCTAATAATATTTTATTTTGTGTAAATTATTTATAATTCACTTTTATTTATGTACATGTGTTAGCATTTAGATATTACCATTTTACCCCTAAATGTCAAATTTCATCTTTTGGCCTTAAGAACTTGTCTTTGGTTTTCATTAGCCCTGAGAATTAAAATTTACAATTTTCAAGTATTTTATTTTAGTTTATTTACTTTAACTATTATTCAAAAAGTTTTATAGATTCTTAGGGTATACATATACTCATCTTCATTTTGGTGCCGTAAAAATGTCCATCACTCTTCATGGCAGAAAATCCCCTGAAGCCATCTCTAGGATTGCTCTCCTATACTTTAGAATGTTGAGGTATTAAGACATTGTCATTGGTATTATCCAAATGTGTTTGAACTCTAGTATTGTTTTTATAATTTTCTACCCAGATTTCAATATATCTTTCAATCACCTGCATGTTCTACAAGCTTTGTGCCTCCAGACATAGATTACATGTATGCCCCAAGTTCAGACGACTCTAGCAGCAATAGTCCATTATCAAATTGCTTATAGAGTACAAAACCATGCCAAATATCTTTTGCAAAAAGGAGCTTGCCTTGATGGACTAATCTTGGATATTAATTCTCAAGAGCAATTGCACATATATTCCTTCCTTGAGCAATTTCTGTTAACCGTTCGATGCAATTATTTCCAGTAAAATGCCTTACTAGTTATGAAGCTTGTTCCAAGCTCATGAAATAAAACAATCTACACGCGCAGTCCATACTTGGAGAGATGATGGTTTAGCAGAAATAGTGTTCCCTAACTCAACCTCTCATTTTTAAATCACTCGACCTTCTATCACTTTTGTTCAAGCTCTTTCAAAGAAACACATTTCATATATGGTGGGATGCTTGTGATTGTGATGATTTCCTTGAAGACAACCTTCACACAAAGTATGATTTGCCCAAAAAGAAGAAGAAATGATATTCTCATGATAGATTGCAATAGCGTTATGAATTGGGAGACTTAACAGTCAGCTTCATCGAATCATTCTCTGGTAAATATCAGTATTATGTTTATCCACAAGCTTCAACTTTTGATGATGTGTTCATGATTTCTAATCTTTCAAGCTCTAAGACACACCAACCCTTGCCACCAAAAAGGTGCAAAGATCTCCAAACAGGAATCCAAACACAACCTTTAATTCAACCAACAAGAATTATATCTACTATTGATCTTATCTCCAAACTAATAACAAATATTGAGGTTGTTTTAAACTGGCAATCCCATAATGCTCTTTACTTAAACGAGCTGCTACAAGACCTTACATGCCAGCAATATAAACTTGCCTCTCAAGGCCAAGCCAATCTTAGCATCTTGAGTGATCTTGACTTCAAGATTAAACAACTTACTATAGAGATGTTTGCTTTAAGTAAGATAACAGGAACATGCCTAAATTAAATATTTTGGAAAAAGAGCGAAGGTCTTTGGAATCTCAGAGAAGAACGATTCATAGTCAATTTGAATCTTATTCTCCTAAATGAACACCTCATATTGTGCCCACCCCACTTCCAGGCTTCTTCTTGTCACCAAAAAATTGTCCTAAGTTATTTTTCTTCGGCAATTCTGGCAAGACGTTCTTCTTCCGAACTAAAGAACAAGGTCAGCAATTTCCCGAGAATTTTCTAGACAAAGGGAAACAAAAAGAGGTTCTTATGGCTTATGATCAGAACCCTCTTTCTCAAATACTCCATTCTTTAGTCCAAGAAGATGATTCTATCATGAATATGGCTTAGTCTTCTAAGGAACCGACATCCTCAACATCATCTGATGCAGATTCTAAGAACTCTGTTGATATTCATTCTTTATCTGACTCCTCATCGTCTTCATCAATCCAAGCAGATGCTTCCTCAACCCCAAGGTCCATCTCAAAAGAAGGATGAGTGTTCCTTGGTACTTGTGACAGAAGATTCCCCAAACTCTCAAGACACATATACTCATGAACCAAAAGTATTTTGATATGGCTGAATCTTTCTCAACCTTCTCTCTTGATGGACTTCCTTTTTCAGAATGGTCATCTTTTTTTTCTGTTTGTAAGTAGATTTTCAAGAAGCCTGAAAGATTGGTGGATTGATCTTAAAGAATATCATTTACGTACACTCTTACAACACACTCTAGAATAGTGCATTGATGTACTATTTACTGCGTTTGTCGGATAAGAGGAGCTACAGATTGAATTTGCTAGACATGATTTCTTATACATCAAATTTGTTCCTACAAACTTTGTGATATGGATTTGCACCATGAAAGAATGTCCGAACTCTTCTATATGATTGACAAAGTTGATGATAATAACCTCAAGGCTACTTTATTAGCTTGTTTCCCAGAGCCTTTAGCTTCAAAGGCCAAAAACAAATGCATGATGTGGCCAGAAGATATGAAAATTGCACTCTTGGAGTATTATATTCTTTTGTAAGATCTGCTCACAAAACCTTATGTGGTCAAATAGAATTTATGCAGGAGTCTCTAAAGTAAGGAGGCCACATCAACAAAGCTTGCAGCCTTAAGGATTTGCATTTTAAGTGCAAAAAAAGAAAGTCTTGTTCTTGCAAGACTAAGAATTCTAAATATAAGGAGTACTAGTCTCTAGAGAAGAAAATACCATCATATTAACAAAGAAAATGGAAATTTCCCACAAGGCGTAGGAACCGTGGTAAACTTCCAGGAACACGTTGTTTCATACTATGTGGTATCATAGTTCTTGTAGAATATCATAGTTATAAAACTTCATTGGCCCTTTGAAAAAGCTATTTTTCTCAAGGATATTTGGAATAAATAACTAAGAAGCTTATATTTATCCATAATGGAACCAATCTAGAGTTGCCTTAGGGTGTGCATAAGATATACACAAGCTTCTTTGGGAAAGTTATAGAAATTTGGCATTGGAATAGGAAATAGGAAAAGATATGCAGGATGTGGTACATGACCTAAAAACATACCACGATTCATGGTAAGAATGCTAAGAAAAGAATCTATCTAAGGCTGGTCAAGGATAGATGTTGGTGTGCATTGCAAGTATACATGTCGCAAGTAGTAAAAACTGGTTGAGAATTAGATGTCGTCTGTTACGAACAGATTAGGAATAATAATCTCAAAACCCAACTTACTATTAGTGTCAATGCTATCAAGGCAACAATTGTAATGATAATTGTTAAACATAAATAAAATTTGAATAAAAAGAAAACTGGTTTGAAGTCAATAGTTATCAAGCTTCTAAGATAGTAAAGTCTCATGTGATCTCCCTTA
The DNA here is from genome assembly GCA_030144865.1 of Tinospora cordifolia. Lineage (NCBI taxonomy): Eukaryota > Viridiplantae > Streptophyta > Magnoliopsida > Ranunculales > Menispermaceae > Tinospora > Tinospora cordifolia. The sequence continues at coordinate 10,613 of JAJIYU010006187.1, read as the reverse complement.
ATTTTGGTCTTAACTAATCCATACTGTATTTCTGTAGGTTATAGCACTTGTCATTAAAAATCTCTCCTAAGTTATCTTAACGCCTATTAGTCAAATTCCTACTACCCTCTTCCGAAGCACAAAGAAAAGTAACTAATGCATTAACATTTTGTTTTTCACGTGCAACCTCCCATCAAAAGTAGCTACTTCCCAATCCATTGGTCATCCTGTTCATAACTTAATTATCAAACTATTAAACCTCTCTCCTGAGTGCATTTTTACATCCCACAGCTTCGACAGATACCTTAGCCCCATTCATCTTCGGCGCAAGAGCGCTTAATCAACAGGCTATTATGCACTCTTTCAAGGGTGGCTGCTTCTAGGCAAACCTCCTGGCTATCTCTGCACCCCTACCTCCTTTATCATTGAGTAGTCATTTAGGGGCCTTAGCTGGTGATCCGAGCTGTTTCCCTCTCGACGATGAAGCTTATCCCCCATCATCTCACTGGCCGACCTTGACCCTTTGGGGTCATATCTAGTATTCAGAGTTTGCCTTGATTTGGTATCGCTCTCGAGGCCTGAACCTAGTAAAACCATTTAAGATCTTCCTATCTATGGACAGTAAATAGAAAACATTAAGATTACAAGCAATAAAACATAACATTAACATGGATTAATTAAAAACTAGAGTGGAATGCTACTGCATGTCACGCAAGAATTAAGTTCAGAATTAAAGGTTCACATACTTGAAATTATATCCTAGAATGGAGAGTTTAGCTGGACATAATATAAATAATGCAAAAACAAAGATTACAAATAATGAAACTCATACTAAACAAGTTGGATGTGTCTTCTCTTGCTCCTTGCTCCAAATCCTTTGCTAAGCCTCTTCCTTGATCTCTAGATCTTCACAGGAATATTAGAAAAAAATGTTTTTCTAGTGTAGAATGTATGAATGTACAATGAATGATTGATCCCAAATGATGCCAAACACTTCTCCTTTTGTCCCTGTTTCCAACTACTCCAGACCCTATGATATACCTTTTTAGTCACATTACTATCGTCCCTGTTCGCAGTAATTTAGGTGAGACACAGATCCACAAATTAGGGGATATCAAATCCTGTCTAGCTCTACACTACCGCGTTAAGTTACCTTGGTAGTTTTACTGTTCTTCAGCGATTTCCTTTTATTACCTCAATAGTGTATTGCGGTCATGCATCAACCCAGAAATATGCATTCTGGTTACTGCAGTAATGTAGTTCTACCAATGTGTTATTGCAATAGCCTACCACGGTGATGCATTTTCCTAGATTTTGCTCCTTTACTTACCTCAGTCAGTTACTGTAATAACTTTCTCTGTTGTTGACTACCACGGTAATGGTGTTTTCAGGTTTGGTTCATCTTGGGTACTGCGGTAGTGTTTTCTGGGTTTGTTATTTCTTTTTGTGCTTTGGTTACTGCCGTAATGTGTTTTCCTACCACGATAATACGTTGATTTGTGCATTTTTGAGTCATTTTCCATTGTTAAACCTCTATGTACTCATCCTAGTCCTGTATAAACACTTAAAAACCTTTCTTTGATATTAAATCACAAGTATCAACACGTGAAATCAAACTGAAACTCTCCTAATAATGCATATGATATGCAAATGCATCCATCAATACTCAAATGCGAATATGAATGCAAATATGTCTTAATTCTTACTCAAACCATGCAAAACACATGCAAATGCATAAAATATAGTTAGTATTCTATGCAACTAACAATAGATGAATAAATCTTTTCACGAAGCTCAAAGGGAAGGGAAGAAACGAACTCCATGAGTGTTACTAGTTGTGGATATGGTGGTTTAGAGGAGCCTAGTTAAAAGGGACCAGGATCAGATAAAACACAAATTGATTTTCCTAAAATATGTTTCACTGTGAAATCACATTGAGAAAAAATTTGCCCATCTTAAGAGTTGTGGGTTTGGCAATAGGTTTTGTTTGAACTGAAGCATTTTGGGAAAAGCTGACATATCCATTTCAATCTGAAGCTTATAAGCAACCAGGGGAAAATAGAATTTTTTAATTGCCTATTTTACTACTAGGATCTCTTTGAAAATGAAGTGATAATGTAGTTTCGAATTAGAGAATTGTCCTCTTTTGTAACCATAGATACATTGGGATTCATTTGTTTTTCTTATAGTAAAACTACTCCCCAATATAAATCATTGGCATCAGTTTGAAGTATACGTCATCTTGAACCCGAGATTCAGAGGGAAGGAAGTATTTGTGACTTGTGCTTAAGATACTTTACTGTTTCTATTTGTTCGACAGTCCAAGTAGGGGGAGATTTTTTCAAGAGACTAGACAAATTTTGAAAAAGTTGCATCTTCCTCTGAGAAAGCATGAGGCCATAATCTTCGCGCAATTGATAAAACTTATGTAGAAGAACCACATTTGATTCTTCATCCTTTGAAAAATTATGATATCATCTATATAAACAAGGGCATGACTTAGAATTAACTAAAAGATTTTGGTCATAGCTTTTAGAAAAAGAGAAGGGGTAGTCTTGAGTCCCAATGACATCACATTCCACCGATAACGGTGCCCTAGAATGACAAACACTGTTTTGTAGCGTTCTTCTGGCTTTATCCCTAATTGCAAAAATCCAGACTTACAGTCGAACTTTGAATATATCAAAGCATTGGATGGCTATTGGAATAAAACCTCAGGTCGTGGCAAAGAGAACTTATCATCGTGGGGAAAAGAGTTTGGTGGTTGATAGTTAATGGTGAGACACGTTTTTCCCCTAACTTGTCTAGAATGTTTATTTACATAGAATGCCTCACATGCCCAAGAAGATGTTGTAGGAGAGATTAGTCCTTCTTAGGCAAGTTGGTCTATTTCTTGAATTGCTAAAATAAGCTATGATGATGGCTTCCCTTGAGGAGTCACATTTGTTGGATTGATATCTTCATTCATTTTGAAAGGAAGTTTGATAAAGAAATTTTGTGTTGAACCATAACAGATGATGACACTTTTTTATGAACTCAGAGTGGGAATCTGCACAACAATCTATAGTAATCTTTTGTTTGATAGAAAATAACTTAGAGGGAGAAGAAATATGTACCTCTAAGTCAGAGACCATTGTGATCCATTGGATAAAAAAAGGATTTTGTTTTTATCCCATGAAGTGTCCAAAGTAGTGACTTCAGTCCAAAAATATCATAGCCCAAAATAAAAATTTTGGACAATGTTAGTGCACCCAGAATTCTATGTTTGAATGATATAAGAGGAGGACGCTGAATTTTTACTAGTTTATTGATTAAGGTGATTCTCAAAGTAGAGTCTCTTGTTGTATTAAAGGCCTTAGACTTAGGCTTCCAACATTCATGGGGAAGAATAGATGGATGCATTAGGGAAGTTGATGCACCAGTATCAAAGAGAGCTACGATTTAGATAGGTTTCGAATAAGGTGTTAGAAACACCTTGACAATTGCATGTAGGAGATGAAAACTTGAAGTATTAATTGAACGTGATATGTTTAGTACAAATGCATCATGTTTAGATATTGCAAGAAGAGAATTCGGATGGTAATCCTCATCTAAAGAGTATGAGGATTCTACATCAGAGGATTGTGTATCCTTAAGGGATGAAATCTTCTCAAGTATGACCACTTGTTGCAGCTTCTTGTGTGGACATTGTTTGGCATAATGTCCTTTCTTATTGCATATGAAACATCATGTTCCAGGAGGTTTACCATGGTTCTTATGCTTTCTAAGAAATTTCCATTTTCTTTTTTGATATGATGGCCTTTTCTTCTCCGGATACTAGTACTTCTTATATTTAGAATTCTTAGTCTAGCAAGAACAAGACTTTCTTGCTTTGCACTTAAAATGCAAATCCTTAGGGCTGCAAGCTTTGTTGATATGGCTTCCTTGCTTTAGAGACTCTTGCATAAATTCTATCTGACCACATAAGGCTTTGTGAGCAGATCTTACAAGAGAATATAATTCTCCAAGAGTGTAATTTTCATATCTTCTGCCCACATCATGCATTCATGTTTTGGCCTTTGAAGCTAAAGACTTAGGTAAAGAAGCCATAAAAGTAGCCTTATGGTTATTATAATCAACTCCATCAATCAAATAGAAGAGTTTGGACATTCTTTCATAGTGCAAATCCATATCACAAAGTTTGTAGGAGCAAATTTCATGTGTAAGAAATCATGTCTAGCAATTCCAATCTGCAGCTCTTCTTGTCTGACAAATGCAGTTAATAGTGCATCAATGCACTATTCTAGAGTTTGCCATGAGAAGTGTACGTTAACAATATTCTTTGAGATCAATCCGCCAATCTCTTTAGCTTCCCAAAAATCTACTTACAAGTTGAGGAATAATGTCTCGAGGCTTAGAACCTAGCTTAAGCCTTTCATAAGCACACAAGGAAGACACATCCTTAAAGAAAGATGACCATTTTGAAAAAGGAAGTCCATCAAGAGAGAAGGTTGGGAAAGATCCGACCGTTTGGTTCTTTGGTTGTAGATTTTCTAATCCCATAGGATCATAAAAAATTTTTGGTTTTGGTTCACGAGTAGAAGTGTCTTGAGAGTCTTGGGAATCTTCTGTCACAAGTACCGGGGAAGACTTGTCCTTTTGAGATGGACCTTTTGATGGGGTTGAGGAAGCATCTAATTTGGTCGATGAAGAAGATGAGGAGTCAAATAAAGAATGAATATCACTAGAGTCCTTATAACGTGCATCAAATGATGTTGAAGATGTTAGTTCCTGAGAAGGCTACGCCATATTCATATTGGAATCATCTTCATGGACTAAAAAGTAAAGTATTTTAAAAAGAAGGTTCTGATCATGAGCCATAAAAACCTCTTTTTGTTTTCCTTTATCTGGGAAATGTTCGGGAGATCGTGGACCTCATTCTCTGGTTTGGAAAGAAGAACATCTTGCTAGAATCGTTGGAGAGAATATGTTCTCCACTTTCTAGCTGTGTTCAGGTGTGATTGTTAATATGTTAAAGCTACTCATGTCCCTACATAGTAATGATATTTCATAGCCACATTATTCCAAACAAAAAGTTCAAAAATAAGAGGTTCAACTCAACTTCACTAAGCAACTTTTTTCAAATTGGTAGGACAAAACCAAACCATTGGTGATGGTTAGTTTTATCCCAAAGGACCACTTAAAGATCCTCGATGGGGTATGACTTGACCTCTTTTTTCGTGTAATGATTCACCATTTACCACTACATTACTTCCTATTTTTGGAGATTTGGATTGATGAGCTAGTATGCAATTGTTCTTATGTTAACGTATGCTCATATACATTTAAATCAAAGGTATTTAATGTACCACATCATGCCAAATTAAACACTCAAAAAGAAGAAATTTGATCAAATCTCAATAGGGCACCTTGGCTTGATTTTGTAGGACAAGACCAAACCACTCTAATTGTTTAGTACTATCATACAAAATTGAGTCAAAGTACCTAGTGAGGTTCGACCTTACTATTTTGGGTTATTTGATAAGAAGCCTCACCTTACTAATTGTTGTTATTTTTAATTTAGTTTTCTTTTTTTTTTTAATGGTGTTTCGATTTAAAGAATATTTTGTTATTTTGAGTAATTTTTGTAGTAAGATACAATTAGGTAGGGTAACTATAGAAAATGTGGTATAGAAAGCAAATTGTATGATATATTTACTTGCTCTATGTTTATTTAATATTGTTAGCATTTAAAAAATTATATAAGATTTAATGCACAGTGAAAGAACCTTCCCTTTCCAAATTGTGTCCCTTGCCATAGGCAGAAATACTGCCATATTTTCTATGATTTCTATCTTTGGAGTATCATTATTTTTTAATTACTCAAATGTTTCATATTAGATACCTAAACTACTGTTTTCACAAAAAAGAGAAATGTACGTTATTATGAAAGTTTTTCCCTGATTATCCTTAAAAAAATTAATTTAAAAATATCCAATTACATAAAGTTATATCCCATATACCTAATTTGCTAATGTGTTTGTTCACGTGGAAAATGGTTATAAATTTTAATATTTTCTGTGAAATCCACGTAATCAAATTAGCAGGAACGATAGTTGCCAAAAATGTTGCTAAGAAAGCATATTTATGAAAGGCGCTTTCCATCTACATGGAAAGTGTCTTTTGTACTGATGCTTTTCATCTACATGGAAAATGTCTTTTATGCAGAGAGGATAATAGCGTCTGTTGAAAAGACGCCTTCTGCATTGCACAGAAAGCATCTCTTCAACCAAAAGCTTTATTCATTGTGATATAAATTGCAAACCCACGCAATAAAGTTACAGCTTGCCTTTTGGGAGTTTAAAAAAGTAAATAGAAAGTGTCCTAACAGTAAAAATAGGCGACCACACAGAAAATGAAGCCAAAACAAAAAGTGAAGCCGAATAAAAAGTGAAGCCCTTGTGATGACCCATGATTTGATACACAAAAATTATCGAGTACAATACATGTATTTTTCTAGAATTTTTAATGAAAATACATGAATTTTTTCAAATTTTTTAATTTTAAATTATTTATTGAAAAAATTTAGAATAATTTGAAAAATATAATTTTGAGGAGAAAATACATGAAGTTATAAGGAAAATGTAATTTCTGGAGAGAATATGATTTTTGGGATTGATTATTGATTTTTTTGGAATAATTATAAAATTTTTAGATTAATTAATGAAATTTTTGGGAGAAAAATATAATTTTTAGGGTAGATTATTCAATTTTAGGAAAAATAATTGTATAAATGATAAAAATGGTGTATAATTGGAGGATTTTTGAAGAAAAATTAAGTTGGAAATAAATCAAATGATTTTAGAAAAAAATGGCAAAAGTCAAGTATATATACTATATATACGTATTTATACAAAAAGGGGGGATTAAAAGAATAAAAGAAAAACAAAGAAACAAAACAAAAAAATTTCAAATTTTGGCCGCACGAGTCTAGCTGTCACGTCACAAGTTAATATAAGATAAGACATTATTTTGTGGAACTATGAGATTATAAATTAAGAAAAAAAAGAACAAAAATAAAAGAAATAATAGTTTTAAAATATGTATATTCGAGGGCTATTGATCGAAATCTTAGTCCAATAAAATGTTAGTGGTTTAGATTATCTTATTTTATACACATCTAAGATTATGGTGAATGAGATTTAACATCAAAGTTTTCGTGGTTGACGGAATTTTTGTTGCGAATAAAATTGAAATGAAAAGTAAAATGAATAAGATAAAATAAGATAAACATTAAAACTAAAATAATAATTATACACATGATAGGAGAGTTAAAGTGATTAAATGATTAAGTATTAGTATTATTGTTACATATTGATGCTTATAATAAAGTTTAAACAAATAAAATGATTAGCCAACTAAAATTATAAGTAAATTAAAATTAAATTTTGGACATGGTTAACAAATTAAGTATATACTAAAGTTTTTAAACAAATTAGCATTGGCCTATCAATAATAAATTAGCATGGATTTATATTAAGTTTTAAACAAAGAAAATAATTGACAAAAAAAAAAAAAATTAAGCAAATTAAAAGCATTTTCTGGATCTTGGTTGAACTAAAAAAAAAAAAGAACCGGTGTTCGAAACCAGAAAACTCTGGTTTCGATTTGCATGGTGCTGGTGGATGATGATTCCAAAAAATATAGGAAATTGAGTTGAGCGGTGAAAATTGGACTTTCAGGATGATTTCAGTGATTTAAATGGGTGAGCCAGCCATTGGAAACAAATGAGAGAAGAAGCTCTGTCAAAGCGTTATCTGAAGAAGGCGATCGGAAAAACAAAAGTAGGAAGGAATGAAGCTGCTGGTGTATGGTGCGACGAACAGAGGGAAGGAAGGAAACAGAGCAACGGTGCTCTGTTGCCGTTGCTGCTACTGTTGCTACTGATGTGGCTGCTGTTGGGCGTTGTAGACGAAGGAGAAAAATGAAATCAGCAATGGTTCTGCTACTACTCTTTGGTATGGTTGCACGAACAGAGGAGAAGGAATTAGGGTGTGATTGGATTGGGATTTTGGGGCGTTTGAGATGAACTCTAGATTTGCTTTTGTGTTGTTGCTTGGTTGGCCCTGGAGAAACGAAAACAGGGGAAGAGAAGATCAAAACGTGGTTTGTATAAGAAAGAGGTGTAAATCACGACCAAGAACTTGATTGATCATGATTTTCTGGGTTTGAAACGTCAAAACAGATTGAGAAAGAAGATGAACATATGCATGTGGTGTGTATGGTCCATAAAGAGTGAAAAATCTGGTGTGTGATGCATTTTCAAATTTAGGGCATGATTGGGTTTTTGGTTCTAATTTCCGTTTGTGATTTCAGTTAAAAATTTGGAATGTGTGGCTGGAAATCTGAGATTGTTGGTTCTCACGTTCAGCAAAGAGGGAAGATGAAGGTGATTTTGTGATGGGTGTGTATGTGAGGGTCGTGAAGCACTAATGGGAAACCGGAATTTCTGGTTTGTGAATGGTTTGTGAGTGGTTGTGAGTGCAGATCATGAAGAAGTTGTTGGTGTGTGCGTGTACCATGAAGTGGATGTGCATGCTGTTGTGAAGAGGGTGTGTTACTGTTTGAGTGTTGTTGCACGAAGAAGAACGAAGCAGAAATCATCGCTGCATTGGTTCGCGCCAAGAACACGATGTGAGGTAAAACTTGGACTCTTAAATTTTAAATAGTAGAAAATTTATTTTGATGATTTTAGATGCAAAAATTAAAAATTAGAAAATTTAAATTCTTCATAGTAAAACTTAGAGAAATCAAAGACTTCTTCAACATTTTAATAAAAAAATATTATTTTGATGCTTGTGAAGTTTAGTAGATACCTAGAATATAAAAATCAAAGCTTCGAAAATTCGAAGTTTCGAATATTAGAAAATTAAATTGTGATAATAAACAAAATTCAAATAGAAAATAAAAAAAATTATTTCAATGGAAATTACATGAATCAATTATTAAAAATTAGTTTAAAATATTTACTTAATAATTCAAATTAAATAAATTTATGTTTAGATTTATTTATTAAATGATAACATGAGGATTAAATTAAGTGATTTAATAAACATTAAACTAATTAATCTTTTGAATTAGGATTTGAAAAAAAATGGTTTAATTATTTAAATTAGTTAAAAACATGAAAAATAAACCTTAGGAGTTTTTATAAGAAGATGATAAAAAGCTTTGGCCCTGAAACTAAACTTAGAACATTTAGAAGTCTTATTTTGTTCGTAATTAAATTAATTATGATATCAATAAATTATTTAAAAATAAATAAACCTTATAAGCTGGGAAATCATTCATAAAAGTCTTTAATTTCAAATTAAGAAATTCGGAAGACTTAGAAATTGTATTAAATTTGATTTCATGAAATTCTAAAATTTTAGAATAAACTTGAATTAGTTGAAATTTATATTTAAATTTCATAATAAATTTAGAAATTCTTTTAACCTAAGCATAATTTTATTAAGGGTTAAATTTCAGATTCTATAATTTCAGAGGACCAAACGTCTCACAAGAGAGCAAGGAGTCCTGAAGATCGGCGAAATTAGGTGGGCGTGACTTCCTTATTTTTATGTATTATATGGATTTAAGATTCAAAGCATTTGTATGAATAGTTCTAGGTTATTAGAATTTTATTAGAAAATTGATTGAAATTGTTTGACTTATTTGAATGATGCATGATGAATTATTTAATCCATGCGTAATTAGTTCATGAAATGATCTTGCATTTAAATTTACTTAATTATGGCATGCATGACTAGGAAAATGTGTATCTAGATCCTATTGTTTATTCATGCACCTTATCATGTTAACTTGCAAGCATAGTTTGGATTATATTTTCTAATATGTAGTATGATGCTTGATGTGATTGAGATTGTTTATAAAACAAAAATAAGACGATGGTTTATTAAGAATCCACGTATCGGTGCGATTGTCGAGCTACAAGGTGGATCGTAGGTATTCTCAACCAGACTGCCTGCGACAGCTCGAAGTTTTTAGGAGACAGTATGAGTCTAGATAAGTACTCTCTCTTAGGCTGTGATATTGAGATATAACTGATTTTAGATGGTACCAGTATCTAAGGCCTCTATGATTACGATTACATTGGATCACAGGGAATACCGAGAGACATCTCAACCCTCTTTCGGTCACAGATTTTGACAAAAAACTAAATGAATGTTTGAAACACATAATGTTTGGAAGTGTTTGTAATGTTTTGGTGTCGCAACCCACCTCGTAAAGGTGACGTCACGATCGACACATAATACTATATACGCTACACCTACGTATATAATACTATGTCAGCCTCTCACAGTTAATCTTACTCAATATCCCTACCAAAATTTTGACAGAGTCTCCTCTAAAACTTTGACTTATCCCAAAACTTTCGTCACCTGATAAACAATATTATGATCCACAAACATACACAGTATATTTCATATATCATTCACAAATTAAAACTATTTTCCACTCTCATCTTAGTGAAAGTAACTTGATATCTCTCTGGTGATATTACATATACAGTGATAAGTATAATTATACAAAAGTAAAACTAAAGAAAAACAGATAAGCCCACGCACGTAGTAAAACTGGAAGAGCTGTCT
>JAJIYU010006186.1:0-21090 GCA_030144865.1 Tinospora cordifolia | reverse complement strand
ATTTTGTTATTAAAGAAAATTCAATTACCATTTGTATTCCCTGAGGACGATACCCGGACTTTCCGGATATTACTACAAGCGATCTCGTATACTTGCGAGTTCACTAACACTGGCCAACCACTGGGGAAACACAGCCAGGGCCCCTCTTGAGAAACAGGGGTGGGGGTCCAACAAGCACTTGCTACAAAGGGGTCCATAAACACCCAGTCTGCCCCTTCTTATTCAGTAAAGCTGACCTCTTTTTTGCTAGTGTTGACGCAGGGCGCACGTCGATAAGGAAAGCAAAATCCCAATGGGTGGGGAATGGGGGCCAATGCCTTTCTTTTACAGCCTAACGCCCTATTTGTCAGCCGTGGGGAACTACTACTCAGTCAGGGGGAGGGGAAAGGCTTAGGCCTACCTATCTCGATAGGACCCCAATAAGGAACAGAAGCTGTTGAGAGGTTCCATATTGCAGAGCTGAAGGACAACACTTTTATATGTGATCGTAGTATGTCACATCATCTTGTCCCTGCTTCTGCAAAAAAAATACCATTAACATAAAAGTAATTACAAGTCATCAATCAACCCCATGATCAAACAAATATTTAAAAAAGATAGATTCATAATAATCTTGAATAAAAATACAAATTATTAAAATATATATTGAATTATTTAATAAATAACATGCATTATGTTGAACTAAGACAAATAGTAGAACTTTACTAGTGATCTCACGAAATTAAGTTACGCCAAAGATCATAAGATTATTAATTAAAAATTAGGCACCAAAACATAATTTAAATTTATATCATATAGTTAACACTAATTAGATGGTAAATAAGATAGATTTCTCAATATGGAACAACCCATAAAGGATAGATTTGCAATTCAAATCTTCTTATAAAGGGAGAAAATAAAAAGAATAAATGAAAATGTTTAGTATTCAAATTTGTTCCAAAGGTAGAATATGAAATAAGAAACTTGAATATTATGAATCTAATGAGATAAAACAACATTAGAATGTTTTTCAATTTTTAACCAAATCCTACCTGTTCTCTATGAGCATTCAAAAATCCACTCATTCAATGGCTAAGATCATATCTGACTTCCTATATTATTGGTCCAAAAAAAGAGAAAATAAGAAAAAAAAACAAAGTTAACCATAAGGAAAAAAAAATCATTCATTTTTAGATCGAACACATAAGTCACTCTTCTCTTCTCTCTCTTGGATGTCCATCATCTTCCACCATTTTCCATTATCATCTTCTTCATTCCAACACCTTAGAGTAATTATGGAGACACAATAACAAAGAGAGTAAAAAGAAACGACTACTAGGTAAGATTTTCTTGCCATGAAACTTAACATTTCATGCATTTTTCTCTATTCTTCTTCTCTTCATTAAATTGTCATCCTAGGCCACCCAAACCACCATGTTTTTGCCATCATTAGAACTTTTTTTAGCACCTCTTTAACCTATCAAAGTACCTTAAAGATCAACTAAAATCCTATTCCGAATTTATAGAGTTTGGGCTTTTAGGCCATTTGGATAATTCAGAACAATTTGACGATGATTAAAGCATAAGGGTAAAATATTCTACACGCTATTCTTTATCATTTTTATTTTTGCATTTTATTACATACTAGATCTGATCGTTTATGATAGGAAATTCAGTAAAAATTAATTATTATGTGAGTATATTAATCATGCACTATTATTTAAATCAAAAATTAAAAAAATGTAGACAACTAAAACCTAATGTGATTAATATTATTTCATATGAAATAAAAGTGAATGATTTTATCTAAATTATTTGAGTTGTTGGAACAACCATTAAAATTGAAAGAAATTTATTTTAGTGCACAATTTTTACATAAATAAGATTATTACATTAAAACAAAACAATAGATAATGCAACTATAAAAATGGTATAAAAATATTATTATTGTATATAATTAGAAAACATTCAAATGTAGGTGGTTGGAACATAAGGTTAAAAATTAAATTATAATATTTTAATACACATTTATATTATAGAATACATAAAATAGAAATAAAATAAAAGTAGAAAAATTTTATAACTTAAAAGCAAAATAATAATGTATAAATAAACAATATGAAAAAAGATAAATACGTTTTTTAGTAAAAAACAAGCTACTAAGAAAAATTGAAAAATTATTTGAAAATATAATAGTAATATATATGTATAGGTTATGGTCTTTAGGGTTAACCAAATGAAAGCCTTAATGCATGGAGATTGTATCATTAATGAAACTAATTAAAATATAAGAAAATTTAAAAAATAAAATATTTTGGGGTGAAAAAAATGAAATTTTAAGTTGCTAAAAATTAAATTAAAATAGTCATAAAATAATAAATTTAATTAAAAATATTAGTATACTTAAAAAAAGATTTTGAGTGTTTATAATAAGTATCAAGTCCAGATATCATGATACTTTTTTTAATTAAATTTTTAAAAATTAAGTTAACTATATAATGATCAATAAAAACTTCTTTATAATAATTTTCATAGATAGAAATAATGTTGGCTAAATTTATAGTAAAAGATTAGCCCAATAGTGTGTACGAACAATGTACTAGTAACAATAGTAGTGCCCTATTAAACAAATAAATGTCATTGAGTTATAAAAATTAAAAAAAATTTAAGTCTAAAAATATTAAAGTTATCATAAATTACTAAAAATAATATTTTATATGATTTAGGTTTGTTGGGGCCCCTTCCTTAGGCTGAAGGGGGCTCAACCTGCATAGTGAGTTTACAAACCTACTCATTAAGTCAAGTTCGTCTAATCATTGCTAAGCCTTTCGAATTGCAATAACAAGTGACATTAGAGTAATTCAAAACATTTATTTTATGAAATGCGAGAGCAAACAAATATTATAAATTTAGTTCATGAATAGGTTCTATCCTTTTCAAACATAATAAAAGGTTGTCATGTTCTGAAAATATAGTTTGACCATTAATTTTCATATACACAAGTGACCAACCTATACAAAATTTAACAAAATAGATAGCGATGCCCAAGGGAACTAGGCAATCATAACACCTTTGCCTTTATTAGTCACCGAGGTACTTGAAATGTTAGTAGTAGAGTAATGAACTTAAATTGCAATACGACTCAGTGAGTTGTAAGTCTAGCATATTACTTATAACCAATATCCCAAAAACTGTGCATGTATGCATGAACAGTAATGATGAAACAATGCATGAGAACATGACATGTAGTAAAAACATTTATAAACAACGCAATAGTTAATGGAGAATAGTTTAAATACATGCTAGTTGAAAACTGTATCTGAACTAGTGTTTCAAATCAGCAAGTTTAATCTTATGGTCATCACTCGACCTGGTCCTAAGTTAAGCGTATTGATCACTCAAACAGGTCATGAGCTAGGCATATTCCTCGAATACCCTAACCTTATACGTGATCTTTAAGTGTGTCACCCAAGCAGGCAAAAGCTAGGTGCACTAATCATATTCCCTAACCTCGCGCTCAGATCTTGAAACTATGGTCTCATTATTGGTGGACATCTATATATACCTCAAAACCTCTTGATTTTGCTCAAATTAGATGAAACTATCCAATCCATGTTATTTCATTTATGTTTTATGCAAAAAATACAAGTTAAAGCAATATCTAAATTAAACTACTCATCTTAAGTCTCATTGTTAGTTGCATAGCAGACTAACTATACTATAGGTATTCTATTTATAATCTGCATTAGTGTAATAGAAAATTTAGTGTATTTGCTTATATTTAGTTAAATATGCATTTAGAACATTGTTGCATGAATAGTTGCATATTAGCATGATTTAATGTTATTTTTAGCATTTTTATATGAATATAATGTTTGAGAAAGGTTTTCAGTGTTTATACAGGTTTAGAATGAACCGAAATAGGAATAGGAATGCGCGAGGAGTTGAAAATGGCCTAAAATGAAGAAAAGTCACTAATGACTGTGGTCGGCGTCGCCGACCACAGTAGATGAAACAAGGAATGAGAAGAAAACAACATCCTACTGTAGACCGCGGTCGATTTGCGATTAGAGACCTCAGACCACGATCGCTCAAGAGATTTCACATATTCAATTTTTTTTAACGTACCGTGGACAGTAGCCAGTCACTTATGGACAACGGTCGGTAGACGTGTTTTATTATTTTAGGGTTTTCTTTAGTGAAATATTATAAATAGGTCATTGTAATGGGGTTTTAGGGAGGATTATATGTTTTGAGAACGAAATTTCTAGAGAAAAACGGCTGACAAAGAAGAACAAAGAGAAAAAGGAGAAAAATTGAAGATCAAGGTCCAAGATTTGAGTATGTTTATTTATGATCTTAATTCTTTGATGTGCGAACTCTTAATCATGTTAGGCTAGGTTTATTTTAAGTCTAGGATGTAAATCTGGATTGTAGAATCCTGATATTCTTATTTTAATTAATCTATTTCTGAGGTTTTGTTTTATAATTTGGATTCTTAATGCTTTCTTTTTACTAGCCATAAAAGGAATGATTATAGAATGTTAATCTAACCCGGAAGAGAGGATTAATAATTTGAAAATCAAATTATAGACTTAGATCAATCAATTGACCGGGAGGTTGTTGATTGCCGATGAGGTTGCACGTTATAATTGTGTTTAATGCATTAGACTATTAACTGTACGCCTCGGGAGAGGGTATTAGTGATTAGACTAATAGGTGTTAAGGTATTTCAGGAGAAGGCTTTGATGACTAGTGCGAGAACCTACAGAACAAAGGAATTTGATTAATTGAAATAGGAATTGAAGGTGATCATAAGAAAGTTTACTATCCTAGATAATTTAATCTAAAGAGTTTTCAATAATTTACTTTTCAGTTTATATTTGACTGTTTTCAGGAGTTTAATTCTAATTCTTAATCAATTGAATTTGTAGCTTTAATAAAGTTTAAATTGATGGTAAATTGGGCTTTTAGATAGTTAATTTTTCATACGTTCCCTGAGAACGATATTTGGTCTCACCGGTTATTACTATTGCGATCTTGTACACTTGCGGGGTCATCGACAAGTTTTTGGCGCCGTTGTCGGGAAACGGTGTAACTATCTTTAGACTACTTGAATTTGATTTTATTTTAATTAAAGCATTTATTTATTTATTTTTATTTCTTTATTTCTATCTTGTTGGCTCGCTACACTTGATTCATTTGTTGAGCAGTGGTGTTTCAGGGCTTGCATAAGTAGCGCATCCTTTGCTAAGGAAGATCCTGAATTGTCCGAAACTCTAAGGCAGATTCAGATTGAATCCAAGGGACGTGTATCAAACATGACTGAAAGTGGTAGTTCGGGTGTTGGTAACAATGGGGAGGCACCATTACGGGATTTCTTCAAACTTGTCTTGAACAACAACTACTCTGGGATTGCGAGGACACTAATCCATGCAAACAACTTTGAGCTGAAGTCGTCTTTAATCACAATGGTGCAACAACAACAGTTTGGGGGTTCAGCAACCAAAGATCCTATGGCTCATCTGAATTCTTTCATGGAGATATGTGACACAGTAAAGATGAACGGGGTCACTGAAGATCAACTACGGCTGCGGCTTTTCCCTTTCTCTTTAAGGGACAAAGCTAGAACTTGGTTACAAATGCTTCTACCTGGTAGCATTACTACATGGGAAGATACGGGGTAGAAATTTCTGCAGAAATAATTCACACCTGCCAAAGTCCATCATCAAGCAACTAGACTTTGAGTCTCTCTATGAAGCTTGGGAGCGATTCAAAGATTTACTAAGAAGATGCCCACAGCATGGTTATCTCCCTTGGCTCCAGATTCAGATGTTTTACAGTGGTCTGACACCATCCACCAGAGCTTTAGTGGATTCTGCAGCCGGTAGCTCTCTAATGGGAAAATCTACTACTGAAGCTACTCAACTAATTGACGATATGGCATCCAATGCATATGGGTATGGGTTAGAAAGAGGATCAGTTAAAGGAGTTGGGTTATATCAAGTAGATGGTATGACAACTCTACAGGCCCAAATGACATCAATGACTTATCAGATCAATGTCTTGACAGAGAAGTTGGGTAGTGGTCAGGGCAAGCAACAACAACATCAATCTATTTTGGCCATTGCTGAAGCTCACAAGGCATATAGAAGAGGCATCTATTGAGCAACTGAATGCACTTAACAATTTTAATAATTATCAAGGGCAGCAGCAGATGTATAATGTTCCTCCATACTATCAGATGAGCAATAACAGAAATTTCCAGCAAGCTCCACAAAGTCATGTTCATCATCAGAGCTTGGTTGAAAAGAAACCATCATTGGAGGACAAAATGGATGCAATGATGAATATGCAGGCACAATTCTTCGAACAGTTGACTAATAGGATTGATCAGAATGACAATAGAGTTTCCGGGTTAGAAATTCAGATGGAAAATGTCAATGCCATAGTGAAGAACCTTGAGACTCAGATGGGACAGATAGCCCACGCAATCTCTAGTCAACAGAAAAGTTCTTTTCCCAGTGCCACTCAAGTACATCCTAAAGAGAGTTGTCAGGCCATTTTTTATAGTAAGGTGAATGAATTGATGTAGAACCCATCCTTTCCCTCCAGGCCCTCTGTGCTAGTTGATGAAGCTATCCAGTTTACAAGACCTATTGTGACTGAACCTACTCATATAGTGCTCACTAGTGGGGTAGAGAAAGATGATATATTTGAAAGCATTAGTACTCAAGGCAGCAAGTATATTGAACCGTCTTAGCTATCCTTCTCACAGAGGTTTGAAGATTATGTAACTGTGCAGCCAGCGGAGGAATGTGATGCTAATCTACAGAAACAGCTCCCTTAAAAACTTATTGATCCTGGAAGCTTCACCATTCCATGCCAAATTGGTTCAAGATTCTTTGATAAGGCATTATGTGATTTAGGGGCAAGCATTAATCTGATGCCAATGGCAGTATATAAAGAATTGGGGTTGTCTGAATTAAAGTCTACTACTCTTTCCCTGCAGCTAGCTGATAGATCATTCAAATACCCACAGGGTGTTGTAGAAGATATTTTAGTAAAGGTGGATGAGTTAAGATTCCCAATTGATTTTGTGGTCCTTGACATGAATGATTATAGGGAGTTTCCACTGATTCTTGGGAGGCCATTTCTAGCTACAAGCCATGCACTTATTGATGTTGCTAGAAGAGAGCTTACTTTGCGAGCACATGAAGATAGAGTGGTCTTTTCTATATATCACTCTTTGAAGTCTCCTCCTGAAGTGCAAGTTGGCTCTAAAATAGAGATGCAAAAGCCCAGACCTCCTGATATTAAAGTTGAAGATGTTGTTTCTACTAAAGGGGAAGTAATCAAAGCATGCCAGAAGCATTGCTACACCATTGTTGAGCTACATGATGCACAACCATTTACGAAGAGGCAGTCACATGAACAACTACTGAAACATATGTGGCCACTTGACAGTAGAAAGCAAGAGTTGCCAAAAGTCAAAGTGTTTGCGAAGATCAAAAAATTGGGCTTTGGTTAACCCATATCCACGTTGAGCTAACGACGTTAAACATAGCGTTGAGTGGGAAGCAACCCACTAGTTTTTATTTTTGTTTATTTCCTTTTATTTTTGTTTTAGTTTAATTTAATTTCTTAGGTATGCATGCATATTAAAAAAAATGCATGCCTTTTAGTTAATATTTCTTTAATGCTCTTTTTTTTGTTCCAAGCAGGTTATGAGTATGTGCGCAGATGCCTGTGCTTAAGGCGATCCTCCATGTGTGTGTGAAAGTGAAAGTGTGCTCTTGAGGATAAGGCACAATTTAAGGTTGGGGGTGCGCATTGAAGAACTTCTTCCTCAATTTTAGGTTTATTGTAATCATTTCATGACATTTAGATATTAGGATTATTTATTTAGAGTTATAACATGAGCATATAAAGCATATAGATGTCTTTTAGGCTAGATTCATGCCATATTTTTTGAAAAATTTCACTAAGTAACCTATGAAATTGAAAATTCCTCTAGTGTGATGAAACAAAGAACTAAGGTACTTTCAAACAAGCTGTGTGCTTGGTTTGTCTGAAATTTGACCTTAACAGATCTCTGTAGTCTAAGGTAGATTAAGAATTCGAAGACTGAGGAAAGTGAAGAGTAGAAACCAAACCACAAGTGGAAAGAATTTCCCACAAACTCTTGAAATAATCAAATCTGTCTTGAACACTGCTTAGGAATGACTCTAGAAGGGAAATGAAGTAGGCCATCATTGTTTGAGTCAAAGCCTAAAGGCCGGTGCCAACATTTATAATCCTTTGTAGCCAATTTTGAGCCTTATAGCATATTTTCTTGTTATGAACCTAAACATTATATATATAAACACTCTATCCTTGTATGAATATCTCCGGTGGACCTATTTGTATGCACTCATGAATTTAATACTGCCTATTTTGATTATGTGAAAGAAGGAAGGGATGCTAATATAGAAATACATATGTTTTTAGTTATTGTTTCAGCTTTTATTTTGTTTGGTAAAAAAAAAAAGAAAAAAAAAGAGTTACATTTATTTCTTTAGTATTTCAGTATTGTCAATGATAGCTAAACTTTCTACTTTTGTATGAGTGTACATGTGAATACAATTTGGAGTGCACGTGATGAAATAAGTTTGGGGGAGCTATGAAGACAAAGTTGTGAGCATGAACAAGAAATACAAAGGCTTAAAAAGAAAGGATCAAGCTATATTGAAAAAAATATCAAACAAAATAGGTTGTTATTATTGCTATAAGTGTACAAATTGAGTCAGATTTAAATTTCTATTACACTTGTACCTTGAGCCAAACCACATTACAACCTAAAAGAAAGACCACTGATCCTAACTATAGTTTGACTTAAGTAGAAGATAGATAGAGGAGAGAATTGAGAGGGTCTGTGTAATTAAGTATTAGGAAAGGATTTGTATGAGTGGGATGACAACTGCAAATCACCTACAAAGTCTATGAGGATTGAGATACTGACAGATGAGAGGGTGAAGTTAAGGAAGAATGGAGGATGAACTAAAAATCTAGACAACCTGAATGACCCTAGGGACTTGTTAATGAGTTATAAACTAAATGAATGGAAGATTGAGGTTACAATGATGAATGAAAATGAATTTACTTCTATATGGTATGATATGTCAATTTAGATTAGAGTCATTGTTAAGGGACGAACATGTAACACCCTATCTCCCGATCTTTCTTACATATGTCATAGGCGACGTGGTTGTCTCGTAGCTTGAGACTTCGTTTCTTTCAAGTGCAGTCCATCCTAATTTCTATCTGAGAACTGGATATATTACTTTTTCTTTTCATCATTTATCACATCTGTTAGTTTCATCAGATCATATCCCAAGGTATAGAGTATAATTACAACAGAAACACAATAATCTCAGTATTTCAAAATAACTGAAAACATTGATTTATGATCAGAGTTATGAACAATTCTATGGGCTCCATAGCCATCTTTTGATAATACAAATACTATCGACATCTGACATTATCAAATATAGTGGGTCACAAGCCCTACAATACACTTCATTATCTATTATCCTTATATTGTGAGGCACACTGTTATTAATTTACATTGATCTGCTGGGGTAATATCTTCAATAGTTACCTGAAAAAAATGATTAGATGAGCTCAAGAGCCCAGTGGATCATACACAGTACATCTATAGCGTTATTTAAACCAAACACTGAACATGCAAACACTTATCATCCATTAGGCGTTTCAAATATTTATTTATCAACAATTGTCAATTAGACCGAAAGGGGTTAACCTCTGTGTTCCAGATCTGGGGAGAGAGATCAATTCTGAAACTCAAACCATTCTCTGGGATCATTACTGAAACCCAATTCATTCAAGTGTCAATCCTGACAACCAATTCTAATTCTGCATGGAACACACACGAAGGACATTCGTCCCTACGCTGGTACGTGGTTAAAATCTTTATTTTTGTGTACAGAGCATAATAAAATAAATATTTCGTCAATAATTAAACATTCATTAGAATGACATCATAAATCAATATTTTCATAAATGAAAACAATGACTTTTGATTTCTGATGTAAAAGATCGTACAAGACGCAACTACAGAGGATACTCTCTTGGTCATAAATAAATTAAAAAGAAAGGAAAATCATTAAATCAATATTCTTGCATACTTCTAAGCATTCAAACAATGTAAACATCATATATTCAGCATTAAAATTCAAATAATACTAGAGAATAGAGTAATCACTTCCACCTCAATAGTAATTCCCTGAATCTCAACTTGTTCTGAGTCTTTGGCCAACAGTCTTCAGGATCTATGTCTTGAAAATGTCATTTAATAACTGCCCATGAACAGTACCGTATATATGAACAATACCGTATATATGAACAGTGCTAAGTAATAACCGTGAACAGTACCGTCTATATAAATAGTAGACTACGTATGTGTACTGAAATGAACAACGACATCTCCAATCTTAAATAGAGACTAGAGCAGAGTGATTATACCTGCTTTGGTTAGAAAAATCCTCCAATTGCTTCAAAAGAGGTACCCAACAGTAGATCTTCACTACTGCTATGCAGAAACTGGGGTTTTCCCCTTCCTACTACTATATTTGCTGTCTAAAACAGCTGAAAAACAAGAGAAGAGAAAAGAGTAAGCAAAGAAATTCTTTCTTTCTTGCTTGAATGAATTTTCAGAATAAGGGGGAGGGGGGGGGGGTTTATATAGATTTTTTTGGCAGAAAAAGACGAAACTACACAGTTGTTAATAGTTTGTTACTGTAGCTACAGTGTCTGTTACTGTAGCTACAGTAACCATCGAACCTTAATTTGTCTGCCAACAAAATAGTGACCGTATTTTTGAACAGTAACCGTATATTTGAACAATAATTTTTAATAAATTTTTTTAACTCAAATTTCGGGCATTACAACACTAAAATTTTAGGTATTACAGAACAATAGTCTAAGTTTGGGGGTATTTGTTAGTTGCATGGCAGACTAACTATACTATAGGTATTTTAGGTATAATCTACATTAGTGTAATAGAAAATTTAGTGTATTTGCTTATATTTAGTTAAATATGCATTTTAAAGCATTGTTGCATGAATAGTTGCATATTAGCATGATTTAATGTTATTTCTAGCATTTTTATATGAATATAATGTCCGAGAAAGGTTTTCAATATTTATGCAGGTTTAGAATGAACTGAAATAGGAATAGGAGCATGCGAGGAGTTGAAAATGGCCAAAAATGAAGAAAAGTCACTAATGACCACTGTCTGCAACGCCGACAGTGGTAGATGGAACAAAGAACGAGAAGAAAACAACGTCCCACTGTGGACCATAGTCGGTTTGCGATTAGAGACCTCGGACTGCGATCGCTAGAGAGATTTCACATATTCGATTTTTTTATCGTACTGTGGACTGCAGTCGGTAGACGTGTTTTATTATTTTAGGGTTTTCTTTAGTGAAATATTATAAATAGGTCATTGTAGTGGGGTTTTAGGGAGGATTATCTGTTTTGAGAATGAAATTTCTAGAGAAAAATGGCCGACAAAGAAGAACAAAGAGAAAACGAAGAAGAATTGAAGATCAAGGTCCAAGATTTGAGTATGTTTATTTATGATCTTAATTCTTTGATGTGTGAACTCGTAATTATGTTAGGCTAGGTTTATTTTAAGTCTAGGATGTAAATTTGGATTGTACAATCTTGATATTCTTATTTTGATTAATCTATTTCTGAGGTTTTGTTTTATAATTTGGATTCTTAATGCTTTCTTTTTACTGGACATAAAAGGAATGATTATAGAATGTTAATCCAACCCAGGAGAGAGGATTAATAATCTGAAAATCAAATTATAGACTTAGATCAATCAATTAACTGAGAGGTTGTTGATTGCGCAGGAGGTTGCACATTATAATTGTGTTTAATGCATTAGACTATTAACTGTATGCCTCGGGAGAGGGTATTAGTGATTAGACTAATAGGTGTTAAGGTACTTCGGGAGAAGGCTTTGATGACTAGTGCGAAAACTTATAAAACAAAGGAATTTGATTAATTGAAATAGGAATTGAAGGTGATCACAAGAAAGTTTACCATCCTAGATAATTTAATCTAAAGAGTTTTCAATAATTTACTTTTCAGTTTTATATTTGACTATTTTCAAGAGTTCAATTCTAATTCTTAATCAATTGAATTTGTAGCTTTAATAAAGTTTAAATTGATAGTAAATTGGGCTTTTACTATTGCAATCTCGTACACTTGCGGGGTCATCAATACTCAAGTATTAGTGTCTTGTCAACACTCGGCCTAGTCTTGCAATATATGCTTGAATCAGTGTTATTTAAACCTAATTTCAGTTTCTTTGTGAAACATAGCTCAATTATAGTTTTACTGCTCCTAACCAGTCTCAGTCAACTTAGATTTCACTTGGTCAAATTTGATCAAACTTGGTCAACTAGTCATTCTTCATAATTGGTCAACACAGTCAATTTTGGTCAAATTCAGTCAACAAGGGGTCAATTTGTTCAAAATCTCCACTTTTTTCAGATTTAGTCAAATTCTAGTTACATAGTCCCTATTGTGCAACATAGTTTATGATTTTTTTGTGATTAAATCGTGCATCAGATTGACATGAAACTTTTCAGATTTAATCTACACTTCCTAGATATATACCAAAATTTTATTTGTAATTTCTAGATTTCATTTGGTAGGGTTTTAAGTGTGTTATCAGTCCCCTTCAAATATGAAATTTCAAGTGATAGGCAGCCACATTTCATCTTAATTTACCTACTTGCCTATATTAGGTTTGGACGAAATTTGGTACACTTATTTTTGGGATATTTGGTAAGGTCTCCACCAAATTTTAGCTCAAAACAATAAGATTTGTCAGTCAATTGATTCCCCAAATTTTCAGTTATGTAATAGATATCCCTATATTCATGTGTTTTCATGAATTTCAAGCATTGTTTACCCCCACTAAATCTCCAATTTAAAGGATATTTCCTATACTTCTTGTATGTATTTAGATCATAGAAACACCTTCTTTCAAAACTTATTCGAATCAGTAAGGAAAAATGATCAAAATCCTACTCGTACATATCATAAAACACATGGCACGCATTTAATACAACTCAAAGGTTTTTCTTAGTATAGTAACACCTAGGTAACAAGATAACTTGGCATGCATCATAAATCACAACAATAGAAGCTTATGGTAAGATATTTATACCCCCTTGTAACCTCGAGTAACAAGATCACGTACCCCAAATTTGAGTTCCAATGGACTCCTCTAAGCCTTTTAAACTTTGTGCCAAAGTTACGTCCAAGATTGGTTTTGCTATAACAAATTCAAACTAACCCACTTTGGCACCTTATAAACCATAATCACAAGCTTAATTTTCATTTTTTTTAAATGATTGAAACTTGAAATTCGCATATCAAAGATTGGAAAGTAAGGTTTTACCTCAAGAAATAATCACAAAATGGCCACAGAAACACTACTGCAAAACTTGAACCAACCACTTTCCCAGCTATTCTAGATTTCAACTATGTCAAGTACCTCACTATGGTGGTCATTTTTTTCTCTCTTATGGCTTTGAGATTGACCAAGGGGACATGGGGACTTGAAGAGGGGTATGCAAGCTCCCTAATAGAGGTTTTTATGCTTTGTGTGGGTTTAGGACAAGGATAACGAAGATGCTAAAGTGGAGGTGATGGAAAGGTCTATTGTTCAAAACATGGCTTTGTTGCATGTTTGGGGCATCTTTGCATCGCCAAAGTCTTTGCCAAGTGGCCATCCACATGGCCCTTGGGTGGCTATGCAAGGTGTTATGTGGACCAGATCCATGTGATAGGGCCGGCGACACTGCCAAATGTCAAAACCATTACCGCAAAACCAGAAGCCTTGTTAGTCTTGCAGACGAGAAAGAGAGAGGAAAGAGAAGAAAGAAAAGAAAGGAGGGGGAAAGAAGGCGATGGGGTGCATGGGCTACCTAGGTGTGTACGCTGGCCCATGCAAACCTCACACCCGTGCGCCGGGACTCCTTAGTTTTCTTCCTCTTTCTTTTTTGTTTCTTTTTGTTCCCTTTTTTTTCTTTTTTCGTCTTCCTTTTATTTTTTTCTTTGTTTTCCTCTCTCCTTTTCTTTTTTTTTCTCTTGCTTTTATAATATGTATATATTTATTTATATGCTCATTGATTTTATTTTACTATTATTATCATCATTTATTCATTTACCTTTTCCTAATTTTTTTGTAAAATTGGCTTAATATTTATTTTGTTAATTCAAAAAAAATGCGATCAAATGCATAAACTTAATTACACAAAATTGAGGGTTGTCACAAGGTCGATAGCTCAAATAGCTTTAGACCAATACAAATTTTAAGGCACCTCTTTTCAATTCTTGAGTGTGAACAACTCAGTTCTTGAGTGTTCTTGAGGGTTTGAAAGTGTTGAAGTACTGCTAGATTTCTGAATTTTGATCAAGTGAGGTCGAAGTAATTCCTAAAACTTCTACTTTGTTGTTTTAAATTAATTAAATGCTCATGCATGTGTTAGATTCAATTTTTCATGCATATTTTAATTTTAGTTTAGTATATGTGCCATGTTCAATCATCATTAAACCATGACATGCTTAATCTCACATGCTAGGTTTATTTTGAAGAATGATGCATGTTATGTAACGTTTCATGTATTTGATGTTGATATGATCATCATGCTGGATTTATGTAATTTAGTTAATGATCCATGTATGTTTGATTAAAGAAAGATGAACAAAGATAAGAACTACGTACTATTACAATAATCCATAGGGATTACTGTGGATGTTCTTTACATATGATCAGTTCATATGGGTAATGTCCCAAAATACTTGGAATATGGGTTAGGCTGTAAATCCAATGAAGTTTGGCTTAAATGAATACTTCTTCACTCAATGGGGTATTTTGATAAGAACATCAAGGTTGACTCGTTTTAGTTTAATTTGCAACTGAAAGTAATAGATCGTTTGAATCACTTAATGCTTGTAAGTGTTTAAATTGGATGTCTAATTGATTTAAAATAATGATTTAGTTATTTTAAAATAATCCACTAGGCTTTGTACTCACCTTTCATATTTTACCTTTTCAAGGAATTGATCACATTGAAGAAGCATAACAATAGTTAGGATATTTTATTTAAAAAGTTTATATTTAAATGTAAGGACATGTTGACCAATTTTGAATATTTCATTGTAGTTTGAATATGTGTTATGTACTTTTTCCTTTTTATGAAATAAATTAAAAATGTTAAATATTTCTTTTATCTCTAATTGTTTTGTCTTGTTGAATTGATCATTTAAATCTAACTGAGTCAAGTACTTTGAATATTCAACCAAACTTCGGATAAAAGAATTAGAAAGTCAAGTGTAAGTTACTTTTAAAGTAATACCGATTCAGACCCGCCTTGTGGTTAAGTCCAAATAAGAACTCGGGGATTTGCAATGTTACAGGTCATTTCAATAAATTTTCATTTTATGAAAAAGTTTTTAGATGTTTCCACTCATGGCTTTAACATCACTATGTGGCCCCTTTTTTGTAATTTTTTTTCTAATTTGCTCGATTTTGATGTTAAATAGAAAATCACTCTTTTCTACTCTACTATAATCTTAAGTAATGTGTGGGTCAACCTAGGTTGAGAAGGACAAATATTCACTTGAGGTTGCTAATTTGTGGAAAGACCTGCAACAGGTGGAGTTTAATAAGGCAAATGTGATTGCCAAGTAGAAGAAATCTTGGGAGGAGAGTGCCAACTTGCTAAGAGAGTCATAGAGCTAACAAAGGAAAGATATGATTTTGCTTGGCCTTAAAGCAATTTAACGAACGTCTTTATTCAAGTGTGCTTGAATTCATGAGATAATTCGACAACAAAGTCGGTCTTTTTGGTATTTGATAAATACATATATAATTGTAGGGTGGAAGGAACATTTTCTCTCTCAACTTGGGAGACAAACCTTAATTAATGTCATAGGTTTGGCTATTTTAGTCAATATTATGTCATGATTCAATATTCTATCAATTTTGCGCAAGGATTTCTCCATTCCATCAACAAAATTCTACTGGAGTAATTTGAAAAACTTAAAAAAAGAAACCACTAGTGTAGTTGGACTCTGATGATCCATCCCAAGAACCCAGAAGAAATGAGATTTAAGGACCTCAAAATATTTAAGAAAGCCTGTTTTGCAAAAGTGGACAAGAGAACTTGTTAAATCCAAAATTGTTATGAACTAAGTGCTTTGTAATTCTCCAAAATTGTAACTCTAATTTACTATGGTTAATTACAATCGTAAACTTTAATATCCCACATCGGTCCAATTCCAAGGGGATTTCTAGGCTAAATGTGCATTCAAAGGTGTCTTATTGTGTCGAGTACTTTTGGGAGACTCAGGTTCGAGTCTTGGCAAGAATAAAATCCTACACTTAGTTGGTGGTGGTTAGGATGGAGATAATATCAATACATAGTGGGCCCGAGTTGTTACAAATGGTATCAGAGCTGCTCTATGTGTACAGCAGGTGTGAATCTCGAGGATGAGATTGCTCCTAAGGGGGTGGATTACAATATCCCATATTAGTCCAACTCTAAGGGGATTCTTAGGCTAAATATGCATTCGAGGGTGTTTCATTGTGCCGAGCGCTTTTGGGAGACTCATGTTCGAGTCTTGCCAAGAATAAAACCTTACACTCAGTTAGTGGTGGCTAAGGTGGAGACCATATCGTCACGGTGGGCTTGAGTTATTACATAAACTGGTTAACTTAACTAATGGAACACCAATACTAACGATAATCGAAAAATTAATTTGAGCATAAAATAATTGCATTAAGTGATGAAATATGTGTTGAGATGTAACACTCTACAATTTTGCGAATGCGCTATGTCGCAAGTAATATAAAATAAAGTATTCTTTTGTAGAAAAATAAGAATTTAAAATAAAATAACAAAAAATAAAAAATAAATTATAGACAATTAGAAATAAATAATAATTGTTGTAATATGAGTTGAAAGTAAAGTAAAATAAAATAAAATAAAAACATATGAATTTTAGAACTTACCATGTTTTAGAAAAAATAAATAAATTTTGGTTGATGGAGACATTGTCGAAAAAAATAATAATATAAAATAAGTAAAAGTATAACAAAATAAAAATTGAGTTTAGTTTTTTGAAATCAAAATTAACTAGAAAAAAACAATGGAAATCTGGAAACCTAAGGAACCAGAAGATCTGGAATTGGCAGTGGAGGAAGTCTCTGGAAAAAAAAATCAATGAATTGGTTTGGGCGGTTGATGATCAAAGCTTCTGGGCAAATGAATCAAAATAAAAGCAAAATAAAAGCTAAATCTGAGGGAGAAGAAGGAGAACCAAAATAGAAGAAGAAAATTGAAAACTCGATCAAAAAATTGGTTAAGGTGTCCGTGAACAAGCAGAAGAAGACCGAAGAGGAAGAAAAATCGAAGAAGAAGAACGAAAAAACCTAAAAACAATATCTGATTTTCTAGTTTAGGGCGAGCTAGAAATTGAAGAAAGCAAGCTGAAAATTGAAGTTGGGATTCAGAATATCGGGGTTATAGGATGTCAAAACAGAGAAAAATTCTGAAAATCTAGATTTGAAGTTTTGACGATGGCTAATTTTGGGCATTGATTTTTGGGTTTGGTTGGGCGAGTTGAAGAAGAAGAGGATGATTGAAGAAGAATATGAAATTCTGAGGTCTGTGTGTGTGTGATTTAGGAGTTTTGATATGTGTTCGTGATTAGAAATTTAGGGCTTTAGCACAAAAAATTTGGGGCATTTTTCAGATTTGCTAGTTTGAAGTGAAGAACGAAAAGATTAATGGTTTGGTGCGTTTTTGAAGATGAATGTGATTTGATGAGTATTTTAGTTGAGAAAAAAAATGAAGAACAAAGTTTGTTTTGTTTTGATGGGGGTTTTGATGTGCGTTTCATGATTTGGAACTTAGAACCTTGGGTGATTTGGGAATTTTTAACGAGCTGAAACCATGATTTGGAGAAAATTTGTTTGGGTGTTTTGCAACTATTTGAACATGATTTGGAGCAAAATTTGTTTGTGTATTTTGCTACAGCTAATCCGTCATAGAAGAAGAAGAATGATGAACAAATTTTCTTTGTGCATGTAATATGAAAATTGCGGTGTATTGGTGTTTGTTGGCTGTTGGCTCTGGATTTGGGATTTTTTGATGATAAACATGATGGGGTATATGGAGAAGGAATTTCATATTTAAAAAGAGGAATGTTATGAAGTAATTTGGAGTTTTGGAAAGGTGTTGTAATGATCAAAATAGAAGAAATTTGTGAAGAATGATGGAGTAAGGATATTTGATTTTTGGCTGCGCGAAGGGCAACGTGCAACAAAGAGACTTTGTCGTTGACATCATTTGCGCGAAGACGAACAAAGAGACTTCGTCGTTGACATGATTTGCGCGAAGAAGACGATGCGAGGTATATTTTAGATTCTAAATTTCTAGATAGTGGGAAATTTATTTTTGATGATTTTAAATGTGAAAACAAAATGAAACTTAGAAAATTAAAACCTTATTTAATATTTTGATAGAAATATTATTATGATGCATATAGATTTTATAGATGTTTGAAAATAATAATATCGAATTTAAGAAATTCAACATTTTTAGAAGCTTAAATTAGAAGATTTGGCAGATACAATCCTAATTTAATTAGGAATGATTTTTATATAATAAATAAGAAATAAAAATTAGAAGTTTAAAATTTAATTATTCAAATTCATTGAAAACATGAAAAACAAACTTTTAGAAGTTTAAAATCTTTTATAAGAGAAGAATGAAATTTAGAAAATTCGAAACCTCGTAGTTGAAAATATGGAAAATTGAAGTTTTATTAAATATTTTTATGCTAATACTATTATTTTGATTTATGTGAATTTTGAATAAATATTAAAATATGAATATCAAAATTTAGGAGGTTCAATATTTTATAAACCCAAATTAAAAAGTTTTCCACTGTTAGAATTTTAATTTAATTAGAAATAATTTTTATATAATAGATGAGGAATAATATTAGAAGATGAATAATCTATTTCAAAAAAGTAACTTAGAAATTTTTAGGTGATAAAATAATATTTTAGAGCTTAGTTCAAATTAGATATAAAGATCTTATTTAAGTGGAATGAAATTAACTACACATGAGTAAATTATTTTTAGAACTCAAATTTAAGTAATAGTGGTTTAAATTATTAGTTCTAATCTAAATAAAATTTATTTAGAAATGAATAAATCATAGAAACTTAAAAATTGATTATGAAAGTTTTATTTTTAGATTAAAAGTTTAAATTAGTAGAAGTATTATTTTTTCTAAAATAAGGTTAGAAATATTTTTAAACTAAATTAAATAAACACTGAAGATTTAGAAATAAATTAAAATGATCTTTAATTTCAGAATTGGAAACCTTATTTTAATCTGAATAAATTTAATTAAAATTAATATTTAAACTTTATAATTATTTTAGAAATTAATTTAGCTTAAGAATAGTTTTGAATGATATTAAATATGAACCAGGAACTTAGAAATTTTCATTGATTGTTAAATTTCATATTTTACAAGTTTAGAGTATCGAATAGCTCGAAAGAAAGTAAGGTGGCCCTGAAGATCGACAGAATCAGGTGGGTGTAATTTCTTTACTCATATGTATTATATGGATTTAAAATTCAAAGATTTGTTTGAATGGTTCAAGGTTATTAGAATTGTATTAGGAAATCGATTGAAATTGTTTGGTATGCTTGAATGATGTGTGATGAATGATTATTTAATTACTGCATGCACGAATAGGAAAACATGCACTTAGATTTCATCATTTATTCATATAAACTGTTTCAATAGCATGCATTTTTTGATTAATTTTCTATTGCATTGTCTGAAGTGATGCTTGATGTGATTGAGTTTGATTGTAAAACTAAAATAAGACGAAGGATTATTAAGAATCCACATACCAGTGCGATCGACAAGCCTAGAGTAGATCGAGGTGGTATCTCTTAGGGACCACCGCTTGAGATCGCTGAGCTAGAAGGTGGGTCTTAGGTATTCCCAACCTTTAGCGGGCCTGTGACATCTAGAAGTCTTTGGGAGATGGTACGAGCTACAGTACACTCTTTTAAGCTGTGATATCATGATTTGTGACATGACTAATTTTAGATGGTACTCGAGACTTTCTATTATTAGACAAGATCACGGAGAATACTGAGAGACATCTCAACCCTCTTCCAGTCTCAGACTTTGACCAAAACCAAATGAATGTTTGAAACGCCTAATGTTTGGACGTGTTTGTAATGTTTTGGGTTTTGATTTGTATAATGCGTGTGATATGTAGGAATGATCCATTGGGCTTTTGAGCTCACTCCCATTTTATTTTCAAGAACACTTGGATGTAGTGCACAACAGTCTATGTTAGAAGACTCACACTTTGATTGGACACCTCATGGGAAAGGTTATCTGGGAAATGAAGTTTTAGAGGTTGTAGTTTATTTATTTCATTGTAACCGAACTACATGTATAATTTTCATTTGAATTTAATTTCACTGTTTTGTATGTAATCATCTTGGTTTTGGATTTTAAATGATCAAATCAGTGTAAGATGATTTTGATGTTTTCATTCATTGTTGCATTTACCCTGAAAATTCTTCCTTTTGTTACATGAATTTCCATTGAAATGAATTGAAATTTTAATTTTTGGTTTGTCTCATCTAATCGAGTTTTTACATAAATTCTACTACATACTTTGTGATTGATGATTGATGATTCCAAACCTTCTATTAAGAGTTTGAATTGAAGAAAAAGATTTTGACAGAAAGAAATTTTCAGTAGCATTCCGATTCTCAACAGGTGACAATCCATAATTCTGACTAGAGATCCGATTGAGAGTCGGAGTGTTACCTGAGATGCTCAAAGCATCAAAGGGAATTAAATAATAATAATAATAATAATAATAATAATAATAATAATAATAAACAACCATGCAACACACTACATCAGAAGGGATGCACATTAATGCAATGTAGGACGTCACTCGAAGTT